>JABMBR010000673.1:0-32327 GCA_018881525.1 Meteorus sp. PSUC_FEM 10030008
TACGTGTATATTATATCGGACCTGTTGATACTGCATCACTTGTGGCATTACACTCTCTACTTTTTCACTGTCTTCTATTTCACAAACCAATTTCTCCGCGTCTTTTTTTCGTCAGAGTTTTCTTCTCTCGACGTCTATTCACTGTCAATCCAACAAATTGTGTCGAACTCGTTCCACTCACAGTTTGAAAAATATGACTCACATGTAACAAATTTTCACTATGCGCACGTGAAATCCAGCGTTTGGGATGTTCTAAAATTCGTAGCACAAGATTCACAACGTAGAATTAGTCTCCATGGAAACCAGCTAAAGATAAGGACGTGAGATGATATATGAATAAAATGCGAGAGACAGAAAGAAGAGTCCAGTATTGACTGTACGGCCACGGGCGTTCGTCGGCGTTTGCCAGATAATTGCCGGTTGGTGAGTGTGTCGCCGTAGTTTTAATAACTAAGTGGACAACGATGAAAGTAGAGGGAGGCTGACTATGACAACCAGTCTCTCCAGGCTTGTGTTGATGGTGGGGATGGATCCGGCGCACATCATGTGTTTCAACGGGCTTCGTCACAGTGCGCATGTGTATTCCCCACCAACCGTGCGTAAATCATCCCTGGCTGTTCTGGCATACAATACGAGGGATCAACATTGAAATGGCATTGTATAGAGTAGGAGGCGAAAGAATGAAGGAGCAGTAGGCCACTTTTTGTGTTCATCTCACCATCTTCACGCATAGCATAATTTATACATGCCTATACGAAATCTAGCTGATACACACCTTCCTCTTGGAAAATTCACGGATGCTCTAATCCCTGCACCGATACACACTTCATATACTATAGTCATCATTCATACATATTCATGACCATCGGAGAAATTCTGCATATCCGAACATTCGAGGTCGCATTATTTCGTATGGCCCAATTTAGTCCAAGCCACTGACACATTTTGATGCAGATATTATATTGCAGCCAGAGTCATATCATGCATACGCGAAGTTGTATCAAAATGATTGCTTCTATCATCTTTCATTTGCATCGACCCTAATTGAATTCGAGATGGTTGTGGAGAAAATCAGATTTCAAATTAATTTCGAATTCCACAACTCGGTGGCAGATTGTTTCGCATCTTTCCCCTGCTACTCATTCAACATGAAAAAATTCGCAAAGACCACGACATAATGTTATAGAGTGCTTCAAGTTAATTTATTCAGATATTAGAAACTGGCATTCAAAGCCACAACTAATCATTAGCCATTGATAATTAACGATTCATAGGGCCAGTGAAGTATTCGAGTTTTTTGAACTACTAATGAGTAAATATTTGTCAATATGGGTACTTAGATGACATGAGTATATGCCCATTAACGATTCCAAATTCCACATGTGCACAGGACTCATTTGTCCAATTGATTGAAAACTATTGAAAAAATATAAATAAAAAAAAATGTTACTCCGATGTTATGACTGAAAGTTGTCTGTGAATTGTGCAGGAACTCCGTGTCAATCACACATAACAAGAATGCCATCGATCATATACCGTCGAAAATTCCATACGATTTAACCAATCCAAGCCAGGGATATTGTCTCTCGGGAATACATAGCAGTCAATGTCCACATCTTGCTCATTTACATCTTCGAACAATGCATACTGTTATGCTTGCAATTTTCTCGGTACTATATACCTGCGTACAAATATACAACATAGCTATTTTCAATAATTTGGTAGTTTGTGGTTCGGTCGATAGTGGGTATATAGACATGTGGCTCTTTCTACTTGCAGTTCATACATACTTGCATAGAACTGTGCTGTAAATCTTGATATTACTATGTCTTTCACAATAAGAAATGAATGATGTATGCACACGCCCACATGGCAAGCACAACCCTTTAACCTTTTTCATATGCATTGACCGTGACTCTCGCCTGTATTGTCACTTAATAAGCCGATTATCGACTCTCACAATGCTCTGTTGCCTTCTGCAAATTTCTTTGTCTCATGTAATATCCAACCAAGCGTGGAGAAATGTCACACTATAATTTGATTTGGGAAAAATCCTTGTTTTTCATCACTCAATTTAATACGATCCTGAATGTATTAACAGACAATATAACGATATACTATTTAATTTCAATTGTGAAAAGAGTATTCACCGTTCATGGAATGGGTAAGTAGAACTATTGAACCTGTAATGTGACTTCATCTGCATCACTGTGAATTCCAAAATCTTCCATAATACGAACGGCTTTCATGGCAGCGAAAATATAAATTTCGCATGATTTGCGAAATGTATATACTACATTGCTTGTCTAATAGCTCTGAGCAGAGACAATGACCATGCGTCCACAATGATGGAATTCCTGACAATGCTCGATCATCGAGAAGAAAAGTGATGGAAATACACATGCATATTTTTTCTCTAAAATTGAATGCATATGAATGAGTGTGTATAAAGATGGATGAGTACTCGTTCGTGTTAACCACACTTATTCATCCCGAGGAAAAAACCAAATTAAACTATGTTGCAATGATGATATCTGCGCAAATGTTATTTACATAACCAATTGAAAAACAAAAGAATAAGTCTTCAGCTATATTTGAAAAGCCAAAAACTCACAAATCTGCTGTTCTATTTTCTATAAATTCACTTTATTCCGGTGCTAGATTCTACGTGGGACCCGAATTCTTCGTCATAAGGCATTTATGCGCATTGGAGCAATGCAAATTGGAGATACATGTATAGCAGGTCAAGTCAAAAGCGATTATTCTCTATTCTTCTGTGTTCAATGCTACCGTGTGTATACATGTTAAAGCTATATACCACACATAGTCCAATCAATATGTTTGGTGAAAAAAGAACCAATTATCAGTAGATATCAAGTACAACTAATTCAGGTGAATCGTACTTATAAATTCAGACAATTTTTTCATGTGCTCACATGTATTCCATGAAATTCTTGGAAAAATAAAACGGCGCAAAAGAGTAATAGCAAGTCGAATGAAATAGGTACACGAGCAAACGAAATATCTTATTTTGATGTTGATGTCGTAAAATAAGTTTTAATTTTGGGCTTTATGCATTGATTCTGAACTAATCATAATTGTTTAAAAAATCACCAATGTGTCACTAACATATCATAATTTTCCATTCGCCATCGATTCATCACACGAATTTTGAAACAAAATCATAGTTGATTCCATGAGAGTGAATATTCTTCCTATTAACGTGATTCAGTCCTCTTTAATTCTCATTTTCATTCGAAGTAGATGTACTAACAGGACAATAGAATGACCGCTTGGAGAATTCAAGTGTCAACGAAATTTGATTTGTGTATTGGGATCCCAGAACTGACCAACATGTTGGGTTTGAACCTTTGCCGCGCCCGAAAATACGCGACGTCGCAACTTATGTCGAGTCCACAGGCATAGGGCTGCGGACTGATCAAACAACTCGGGCCCCATGTCAAGTCTATAAGACAAATTAAAATATATATAATTGCTTTCACCACAGCCACGCGTATGCGTACACGCATTCATGTATTCCCATATAGTTCCAGGTAGAATCATAAAGACTCTTGGAATAAAACTAACGAATCTGCTACGCCTGTCACGATTATTTTGAATTCCTACAGATATATGATGAAATATTGGAATGGAGAATTTATTCTGACCCTATACAAAATGGAATCGATGGTTGTATATCCATGTTGGATGTATTAGACCACGATTATTATAGTGTGAACACAATTATCGACAGAATGTATAGAAATTTCTTTCAATCTCGTTAATGTGCACGTCCTGGTATCAATTCGTATTCATAATAATGTGGTTCTTATGCCGATGATGATTGGAATTTCAATACTTGAGTTATAGCTAGATGCCTGAAACTGTCAGTGAAAATGAATTCACGAGAAACTCAAATATTTTTGGCGTCATATTATGAAATATGTGTGACGAAAATAATGAAAAACATAACGTTCTATACTCACATCTTTTGATATTCGTGCAATATTTGCAAGGAAAATATGGATACATATTGACCAATGAAAGGTAGAGAGATTATTATCTCACGCTTGGATTACGAATGTGACCAAAATTCTTGTCCATTGTCGATATTTCGTTAATGCAATAACGTATCGATAATCGGTTGTATTTATATTTATATTACAAAATAAATGCTGAACATATGATGTAATACTATACCGGAAACACACCAATATTCGTATAATGGTCGCGGTGCATTTCATATATATCATCCGAATGGATTGACATCGGCACACACAAAGTTTACCCCCTACGGTGTGTCATAAAAACGCCGACAATAAGGTAAACGGACCGAACCGCTCGTATATATGCATTGACTCCCAAGCCCCTGCAGCTGACAAAGCTATATAATAATGTATAATGATCTGAAAACGCATCGATGTGTCCTAGAAATTATAACAAATTCTTTGGATAGGACGAACAGTTGCCAATAATCGTATTCAAATTCAACTATCGTGCAATAAATTGCGACTTAAACTCTGAATGGATATGTCTTTCTCTATTTGCTACCGAATATATGAAAAAGTACGGAATTCATTTGAAAGTTAATTAGAAAGTAAAAAGAATTTCAAATAATTTGAACTAGTCGAAATATCCAAATTTATCTACTTTCAATATTTATAACAGTGCGCCACCACGTTTACGCATAAAAATAACTACTGAAGTGTCGAACAAATGATATGTTATATAACACGTGCATAATCGCCAAAATGGTGAAAACAAGCACAAATTTTGAGTGCACTGCGCTCGTCACACTGTTTGAGGCTAATCCGTTTGTGTA
Source organism: Meteorus sp. PSUC_FEM 10030008 (assembly GCA_018881525.1). Taxonomy (NCBI): domain Eukaryota; kingdom Metazoa; phylum Arthropoda; class Insecta; order Hymenoptera; family Braconidae; genus Meteorus; species Meteorus sp. PSUC_FEM 10030008. The sequence goes on from JABMBR010000673.1 coordinate 4,823, forward strand.
ATCATATTGTACATAATATAGACTCATATAGTACGAAAAGCGTATATTGAAATTGTACTTGATCTCCCATTTTATAACTGAGTCTCTTTGTTCGGGCAATACTCATATCTATTCCAGTCGACTTGTCATGCCTTTCGTTCAAAGACCCCGAACAGCACCATCATAAAGAACTCATTGATCAAAAGCAATCATAGCCATTTGAATTCTACTTCGGGCACAAATTGAATTCCAATATTAGACCAGCCATTATTATTCTTAATTCAAAATTTGTAAAGATGAGTAGCAGCATTTCAGATTTTCACCCTTCCTCTCAATGAGTCCAAAATATCATTGGAAATCCAGGATAAGAAATGTGACTGACAAATCTCAGCACACTTACATGAAATCAACAATATCGCATACCAGAGTGTGTTATCACACCTGAAGTTTCTCATGAAATGTGTTTTGGATAGTTTTCACACGTTCCCAAATATGTGAAGATACCATACTCTTTAGTAATATGAAAACCTCATATTATCTTCAGAATCTCTGCGATTAATCACAAAATAATGGATAATCACAGACACCAATCGTTAACAATCGCTATACAATTTTCTTAACAGAATATTGTGCATCGTAATATTGAATTCATCGTTAGATTTTTAACAATTTTCATATTGTCATTTTCAATATTATGTCGCTACGTCTGTCAACTGCAACACATGAGAATATTCATCTCTTGTTTATCGCTTAATATTCTTGTTGTATGTTCTAAGCATCATTCAGTTCGATGATCAGGACTTATCTCGGGTTAATATCGTTTTTGAAGATCGAAATTTAGATAGAATTGACACCTGTAAAGAATACTTCGAATTGCACTCCGGCTCTTGTTTGCAACTTCTTAATCAAGTAGCTACTTTCATTATCTCAATTGGAATCCATTGTTGATCAAAATTAATATCAGTGGATTTAGTACTAGTAGAGGTTATCAATATTAACGACAATATTCGATTTTGTTCAGCTTATAAATACTCGAATTGATATTTTCATGATATTACACAGAAAAAAAATTGTTCGGCTGGAGAAAAAAATTTTTGGCTCAAGAAAATTCTAGGGCTCCAGAAAGAAAACCAAAATCGACTTAGTTGAAGTAAAAATTTTTCTTGAAATTTAAATCTTGGTGAAAGTATTTTTTGTCCACTCAAATTACTAAAAATACTTGTATTGCTGAAGTGTACTGGTTTTGATTGGCATCTCAGAGCTTATAATATCATAACAACAAATGAAAAAAAAATCTGTTTAATCGAAGAATGTAACTCCGCACCATTGATGATTCATGATGTTAATGATAAATTATTCATTAGTTTGGTAAAAATATGAAAATTTTTTGTAAATAGATCAATTTTAATTCATGCATTATTTAGATTTTGAATATTTCATTATTGTATTTTTTCCATAACTGTAAAGATAATAAATATATAATATAGATGAAATGTTCCAATTTACAAAATTACTAATTTTAAAGGCTATAATTCCTCTTTTTTAACTATAAGATTTATCGAAAGAAGAAATTCGATTTTTGTAACACAAGAGAATGTACTCTTACTGAGAAATGAATTTTTCTGGGATAAGAAATCAATGTATTTATGACAAGGAAATATATTCCCATCAAGATTTCAGCTATTTACCTCGAGGAGCCAAATTTTTTTGAAACAAGAAAATTTACTTCTACTGAGGCATGCTAATTTTTTGGAGCAAGAGAAAAACTTTCTCATGGCAAAAATATTTACTTCTATCAAGATATATATTTTTTAAAGTAAGAAAAAATAATTTCTTGAATGGAAAAAAAAAATTTTTTTCCGCCCAAGTAAAGTGTTGGGAAGAAAAATTTTTTCTTGGTTCAAGTGAATCTTTTTTTGTGTGTACCAAGTGAAAATTGACGTACATCCGGGATCAATATATGAATTTAAAACGTATTACTTTTCATGCACCTTCGGAGGACCCAACTGAATCATAGAATATAAAATCACATCATCCCGAGATCCTAACTGGCTGTCATGATTTCAGTACATCACAGTCATGTTACGTACATGCGGAATATGAAATATTCAATAGATGGAAAGTCACAACTTAGATTAATTTAGCGGAGAGAAAGTGATACTAAACTATCAGCGCCGTCCAATTAATCATTTCGAGCAATGATGCAAAGGAAACGTTATCACTCTGAGTGTTTCTCTCTGTCGGAAATATCGATTCCATTACAGTAGTTCCAGCCCGGACTCAGTCGGTTACTGTAAATTTTTTTCACTAGAATGATTGTAAACCATCTGGTGCAGACATGGTCATGTGCATAACGGCTAGCATAAAAACGTCCTAAAAATGTACCGATGGCTTCTGTACTATCGATGTACTGTCACCACATTGTGACAAATGTAATCTGAGCGGGAGAACTTAGTAATTGAACGATAAAATTTATAATGCTCAAGGGCCTCATGCCATTAATAAATACCAAATTGTTATTATACCATGAGATGCAATACGACACGTAAGACATTGGTAGGAGTCACTTGTTCAAAAACACGTAAGGTGAAGTAGTTCGGAAAGTCTCGCCAGAGCGCGGATACATTTCCGTATTTCTTCGGGGACTAGTTTCGAATATTCTGGTTTGGTTTACTCTTTGGCATGTGAATCATTACATATTTTGATTTGTAAATGATTGAATCATATTACTACTATGTTCTCAATTTCATAAATACATAAAAACCGAAGAATTCATGGATCAGTCATCAAGTAAACTTATTGCTACTCACCTCAGAATCTATACACTGTATCCATATTATGAACAATGGGGAATTTTTGCATACACCATCTTCATTCTGTCGGAACCCCTGCGGATTGGTATTTTATATGCGCCGTACTATGTAATCAAATCGTATAATGATTGATTAGATATACTATGCAACCAACAAAAACATTAACATTTGGTTTATGTTCCCCTATTTCAATGTACACCCACTATCTTGTATGCGCACGCATGCACTAACCGCCAGTGTATTCTTAAACACGCGTGAAACTGGATGGAAAAGTACATTAGGCGCATGCGTACATAAATCTGGAAGTATAGGCGTATTGAGTGCATGCGTTTTTAAGTTGGTGGGAGTACTTTGAAATAGGGGGAAATAATCTAACCGAATAACGTTTTCGTTGGTTCCACAAGAGATTCATAATTCATATCTATGCAGTCAATCATACTATGGGGATTTCAGAAATCTAAAAATATTGGAGATACCTCGCGAAACCGTATACAGACAAAAATAAGTATATGAATTGAAAAATGAATTCTCATACAATGAGGATTTCACACTGATTCATATGATTTATTTCTATTGGATGAACTTGCTGTAAATGCCATATTCTATGTAAAATAGTAATGAGCAATAAGCAGAACATTTAACGATTCTAGAAACTTTGTGAGACTTTCACACAGTTAACTGAACCATTTTTTATAGCATCATGTATTGTGGCTTCTACAGTAACATAAAATGACAATCTAAATCTGCTATAACCGTCATTATTTCCCGTTCTTCTTTATTAGAGTTGAAAAAATTCAAAGCATAGATCGTGCAATGCGCTATGTCGGCTGTTGTTCGAACTATGTTACACTCATGCCATCTACTGTCCATGTACATAGCGACAGAGCATCTATCGACCATAGCTCATAGAAGTATGGAGACAAACTATAGTAAAGTCAATTGAAACAGACTATTACCGATCGTGTGACTGAGTGGCACTCGTTGAATAAAAATTTCGTTTACAACTTTCAACTGGGCTTGATTACATTCATTTCTTTCCGAGCAATATTAACAGTTTTAACGTCATTATTCACAATAATCTGTGATAGTTTGGAATGATCTATACACAACTAAAAATACAAAGCGTATATAGTACACGATGCAATAATTAAACAGCCGCATGTAACAGATCATAGTTCCAATGTTGACTTAGTATTTCATATTTCAATAGTGATATTTAATGATTACAAAATGTCGAATAATCGTAATATCTTCCATCCTGTGTACACGGTTTTTACTATTTTTCTCGTAAGTATTCGACAGATCAATTTCATTTTTACTGTCAATCAACTGTCTCCCACCATTTGTGATTTCGTGGCAATAGCAGCTGTCATGTTGGTAGTGTCTGAATGACACGTTGTATGAAATCCAAAATCGACGCAATTTGTTTAGTTTTTTCATTGCTGCAAGCCAGTATTAATTCTGTTCTCTTTTGTATTTTATTCCATTCTTGAAAATTGGGGAGATGTCAGAGAGGAATCGAAATGCAAGAAATACATACGATATCCTATATAATACCGAACAGTACTGTTTTGGAACATAACCTATGCATCAACTGCCCATGAATCCCTGGAATTTACGATGATACTTCCATAATAATATCGTAGGCATACATTTATAGAATAAGCGGTTCTGGTTGTGCTCGAAACATCGCTGATCTGAATAATCGTTAAATATTTCTTTTGAAGAATGAAACTTCATATATTTGTTATAGGTACTCGTGACACGAAGCTATGGGTATAGTGGAGCACTTCAACTTACACAAAATAATATCGATAACACGTTAGGTGATTTCACATTTCCAATGAAATTGATCATAATGTCATGCTCTTGCCTCCATTTCTTGAAAATTAATGTAACGTGATATGCTTCCATTTCAGCCTCAAATGAGCTGGTATTCATTAATTTTTATGCAGACTGGTGCCGATTCAGCAATTCGTTAGCTCCAATATTTGATGAAGCTGCGGAAGCAGTGAGAGCAGCATTCCCAGAACCAGGACTGGTAGTCATGGGAAAAGTCAACTGTGAAAAAGAAGGTCGGTCATCAGCATCGATGGTGCCCATTTTGAACTCTTCGAATACTGAATATTTATACGTGCTTTGTGTGTCTGCTATTAATCCAGAAAGTGTCGCTTCACGATTTCATATCACCAAATATCCAACATTGAAAGTGATAAGAAATGGAAAGCCGATCAAACGGGAATACCGAGGGCAACGATCCGCACAAGCTTTCAAAGATTTCGTAGAGAAGCAGTTACAAGATCCAATAAAACAATTCCATGAACTCAAAGATCTGATAGATTTAGATGGAACAAAACGGATGATCATCGGTTACTTTGACCAAAAAGATGTGCCTGAATATACCTCATTCCGTCGAGTTGCGACCAATCTGAAGGATGACTGCCAATTTCACGTTGGGTTTGGGTAAGCTTCATCTGATTCTCACACATTATTTGAATGTTCGATATGAAATGATCCATATAATAGATAAAACGTCATTCTACGATGTAATATTTCAAAGTGATTATAATTTGACAAGTACATGCTCTGAAGAGTCATGCGGAATCGGACGATTAATCGAAATGTTGTAAGTGACTATGCTTAACGCTTTTAGCCGTTGTAGTTTCCACATTTTTTTATATACGAACACCTCTAAGGTCTAACTATAAGATACATAAACTCTTGATTATTCATGTACACGTGTTTACAAGTTTGTGCACGAAAATTTTCCAATGTTATACATCAAAAATTTGTGCTCATATTAATCCTCAATAGGTGAATAAGGAGCGGCTTTTTATTCAGACTGAACACTCAAAATTTATCATTTCTGTATCGTTCTAGTCAGATAATAATGGAGCGATCTTTCATCAATATGTACAAATGAATTCTCGAAAATGTGAACCGTTTTATTCTGTTTACTAGTGAAGCTAGTAAAAATATGCATCCACCAGAGCAGCCCATAATCGTATTTAGGCCCGATAAGGCACGATCAAATGATGAAGACGAAACTTTCCATGGTGATTTGAATAATTACGACGAGCTGAATTTTTGGGCTCAGGAGAAATGTGTACCTTTGGTACGAGAAATAACATTCGAGAACGCTGAAGAATTGACTGAAGAGGGTTTACCATTCCTCATATTATTCCATAAGCCCGATGATTATTCAAGTGTCAAAGATTTCAAGGACATCGTCGCCACCACATTAATTGATCAGAAACGTAATTGTCACTTATTCATACTCATAATCATATTCACATCTGCACCTTCTGTTCTTGTATTGACAAAATATAATTCTCTCTTTCTTTCAGAAAATGTGAATTTCCTCACGGCTGACGGTGTGAAATTCGCACATCCCCTTCATCATTTAGGAAAAAGTGAAAAAGATTTGCCATTAGTAGCGATCGATAGTTTTAGACACATGTATCTATTTCCAAATTTTAAGGACATTTATACTGATGGAAAATTGAAATCATTTCTGCAAGATCTCTACTCTGGAAAATTACATCGTGAATTCCATTATGGGCCAGATGTTGACAATGAGATTCCCGAAATCAATGGTCAAGTAAAAACCCCAACCACACCACCTGAATCAACATTCAAGAAACTGGCCCCCAGTAAAAATAGATATACACTGCTCAAAGATGAATTGTAGTGTCAATCGCACAAAAAATAAATTTGTAGTAATTAATTGCGTGATTTTTTTTTTCCGCTATGCATACGTTTCAATTTCTATCGATATAATTGTGAATATCAAATGCAATGAACTCTCTGATTACGGGGTGGTGGAAAAGAGAGGGATGTCTAGCAATAAGAATCATCATCGAGAGTAACGTTGGATAAATCATTCAATTTTCGGAACATTCTTCTATAAGCGCTATATAAATCAGCTGTTTTTTTCTGAATTCGCTGCACCAAGTGTTGTGTCAATTATGACTATAATATGAACATTTTTATCTGATAAATAACAAATAAACTTTATATTCATATTTAATGCAATGGAACGTCGATTCTATCGTTATTGGCAATAGTTTGTGAAAACTAGTTATGGGACAGGTCGTGGATATGATTATTTCCACAGTTAGTTTTCACATTGTATCCATATTCGGAACTCGAAGATTTTTTTTTTAACTTATCATCTCTGTGTCACTTATTTTAGTTGCCAATTTTTTTTTTTATCATTTTCATTCATAGCAAGTTCTAACCACTATTTGTGCTTCAAGGGAAATATATTGATTATGCGTTGCAATTCATATTCTTTATTCATGATCCAATTACACAATTACGACAGAAATCTAAATAGTGAATGATAATTTCATGCAGCGCTAAGTCGCCATGATAATGACCACATGCAGCTAAGATAACATCATCGTTTTGGATATACTATTCCGAATGAATATTATTTCATTTCAATATATAAGTGAATTAATCTTCGTTATATCTAGATGATTCAATTTTTTTGTCACGCATATAATATTTACACACATACAAACACCCACGCGACGCCCGCACACTTGCGTTTGTGTATATCATTTGATTATTTCCTCATATTTAACGTATATTATCAGGAAAGTTATCAAAAAATTGATGATTGATGATTTTCGAAAAACAATTATTCCTCGATCGCAGTCATACTCTTGTTAAATGTGCACGATAACTCCTAATATCAGTAAAGTAATTTGCATATCAGTGAATGCACTCTGACATTGTTCTTCGCACCCCTAAAACAACTTACGTCATAACAACTAACATCATATTCATTATCATATAATGTCATCGCTTACATCATTTAAAAGTAAAATTTGAACAAGCCCAGAATATGTTGAAAATATATCCGAGCAATTGAGATGAATTAACATGGGGTTGTTCGATGAATTGAAGTATAACGATATTCTAATTTTTTTATATTAGACGAAAGTAAAGGAAGATTCTCATTATGAATAGTATCTTGAAATGATAATTTTGTTGAATTACAATTATGACTTTGATTCTCATGAATATTCTATTCCCTCACTCACGCTCTGAATGAATGAAAATACATATGGCAATATCGCGATGTGATATGATATAAAATCACATCAAGCGCAACAAACACTAATTTCCATATAATTTCCAACTATAAAAATATTGTTTTGAGACTGGAATAAATAAGTTCTCCAAACCGACACTTTGAAACAAAACTGTATTTGTAATTTTCATGATTATGGTTTTACCCGTATGTGAATAATGTAGATTTCTACTAGTCTGTTTTGTTTCAGTTCCACAAATATTCCACTTATTTAAAAATCGATTGGTGGAATCTGTATCAGGACATAAGTGATCGAATATAACAAGCATACCTTCATACCCAACTGATTAACAATCGCGAATGAAAGTCAATTTGAATGACGTATAAGAGTTGAAATAGTTTCAACGGCTGAAAAGCTGAATAAACAGTTTGGACTTTTCATGTGTTGAATTCAACAGATATAACGGAACACATATGAAAAATATGCAAATTTTCTGAATAGAATGTGAAGAACAAATATTACATAGGATATCGAAGTAAAAAATGTAGTTTGACATGACATATCGTTGGATGGATGTGAACAGAAAGTTTAGGCCGCGCAGGTGTCATAACAACCTGTTTGGACAGATTTCCTTCAATGTGCTATGTATTGTCTTGAGGACGTTCATATATTTTGATGTTTGAATTGGCTCATTTGAGATATCTCAAACACCACACACTTATAATGATTATTACAATAGAGCCTAACAATATTGCAGTCATTTGAACTAACAGTTGATGTTGCCGAAGAGGTACTTTATCCGATACGAACCACTATTTTCGAGGGTTTCGACTTTTTTTTTTGGTTTCTCTTGAAACGTTGCAGATTCTATCGATGTATCCTACATGCCTTTCCCAGCTAGTTCATAATTGTGAACGGCAATCGGAAATGGCTACACAAGGACCATTACTTCCTTCGCAGTACCGATTTTTGGAGCTTAATCTTCTATTATTGATTCATCCCGGATATTATAATTACACATTATAGTTTTGTAGTATTATTTACCATATAAATGAATTTTCCTTCCTTTCGAACATGGTGCGTCGAAATTTGAACAGAAAAACATAACAAATTATTGTCAACCTCTGTTTTTTTTTTTCGAACATCGGCTTTTTCAAAAACTATATCGAGTTCCATCCCTCATCTTTAATATTGCACATCCACATTTTATTTTTTTCCGACAATGAGCAATATTCTATCTATATTATTATATAAATCCATATAAATTACGACATAGATCTATCAAGTCCAGTTATATGAGCTCATTCCGCAATTTGACATATTATATTCTACGATAACAACATGAATAGAAGTTTTAGACATTCATTATTCTAACAGTTCCATTGGGACACCCACGGCCGATATGATCACTATATCCTTCTGCATCAATTCAGTTATACTTTCAATAATACGAGAGAAATCAATTGAATAATAATCACATATGCTCTTTTACTCTCGATGTATCCTATGGCGACAAATTATTGTTATTCAAATTCAAATGTCCAACACCAATAGCACATGTCCTTGGCGTTCCATTTTGATAGCATTATCTTATCTTCTTCGATCATTTTGTCTGGTGTTTTCACATCCAATTAGAAATATAATTCTCTATTTTCAAGTGAACAGTATATTTATTTCACGGAAATGCTTCAATATATAGCAATCTCATACAGTATTGAAAATTTATGAAATGTATCGCTATTGTGTTTGATTTTGAATTGAGTCATTCGAAACGGAACATGATTCACCATACATTGTATCAAATAGTAAATCATGTCGTTGTTTCTGATTGCGACACTTCTTATTCATCTTCCGAAATGGCTCTGATATAAATTAATGAATAATAATATAATGTAGCTTGTCAATTGTTCATATTTGTGGCTACAGAAGAGGATTCCGTCATGCATGCTATTGAAACAGTTCCAAACGTTTATTTTCAGCATTTCATGATGCCAGAGTTTCCGTAAATTTTCCTCCAATAGTCGTGTTTTATATTCCGGTCGCTGAAACGCTTACATCATTACGAATTGTCCCAGTAGTGTCACATCAAACGACATTAAATCCGATTATTTCACCTCAGATTCTCCGATTACATTCCGATATTTCCTCCTGCACGGGGCTTCAAAATTCTAATTGCACTAATTCTTAGATGTCAAGATTGTCACGAATTCTGTGGCGCAACAAATCAACATGTGTAATGGGATTATTGAAATTTCGAATGATTTCCACCACCTTTAATTCACATACCTTCATAATTAACCATTCCATCGCCGTCTAAGTCAGCTTCTTTGATCATGTCATCGACTTCTTCCTCTGATAATTTTTCACCCAAATTCGTCATGACATGTCGCAATTCCATTGAGGAAATTAACCCATCATTATTTTTATCAAACACTCTAGGCATAGAGAGCATACAGAATCATTACACGCTCCTCGAATCACCTCATCGAATCAATAACAATCATAAAAAATGAACATTATACCGAAATGCTTCTCGTAATTCATCTTCACCGTCAGCGCTTTTCATTTTTTTTGACATCATCTGCAGAAATTCGTTGAATTCAATGGTACCATTACCATCCTGATCGACCTCATTCACCATATCACGCAATTCCGTCTCTGAAACACATGCATTATCGAACTTATTGAACAAATCATCAGAAGATATTGAAATGTCTTAAGTATGATTTTGTCGATGAATATTGGGATTATAATGGTTCCAATGCGATGTAATTTGCACCAACAAATTCTACAAAAATCATTGATTCGATCTTCTCAAATCATAAGTTGCATATTGATGGGACATACATTGATTGGTTTGTTGAATATTCCGCAATTGTGATTATTGAGGCATGTAAGCATCGATGTGAACGAGGCATATATTGATAGCTCACGATATAAAGCGAATCGTGGAAATTCTGAGAGAGTATGAACAATGCGAGATTATACGACTAATCAAGAACCTGAATCGGAAAAGAAGAGAATGATAGGAATGGAGCATATGAGAAGGTGGACATCAGGTCTACCACGATTCACACCTCATTCGAAAATTTATGCGTATAGGACATGATCAGACACTGTGCACTTCAAGACATTTCTGTTGCCATTTACGAAAATACAAACTGCAAATCTACAAACATGCGAAAATACAAATTATTTATCGTGTTAAAACTTATATTCGCCTCACCTGATGGTCTCTGCCCTAAGGAACGCATAACAACACCAAGCTCCGCCATTGTAATCGTTCCATCTTCATCTTTATCAAATAGCATGAAAGCCTCTTTGAACTCTAGAAATATTATCACTCATTTGTGTTTCAACTTGAATTTTTCATAATCGAGATAGTTATTATGCATTCATCCAAAATTTATTTCTAATTCATATCGAGTTCACCCATTCATTACATGTGGAAAAATTGATTATGACCGGATGATTAGCTGATGAGAAGCATGTCCATCATTCCGGTTTATTAGCAAAATCGTCTGGCATAATATTGATAAAGAAGTAACTTCATATATCCGATCATTATGACACACAGCATGAATTTGTACGCTTTTTTTTGTAATAAATTGCAATTGACTCACCTGCCACTTGATCCTCGGTTAGTCCATATTCAGACTGAAACGATGAAAAATATGTAAATAATAATCATATCACCCGATGAGTTCAGCGGGCAGTCAGTAGAGCATATGGGACTCGGAGAATATGGAATTTAGTTTTAATTCAGGTATGAATAACGTGAAAGAGCACAAGTATATTTCATTATGGATATGACGTGCTATTGTGTGTGTGTGTGTGTGTGTGTACATATGGACAACGTATGTTCTATCGTGAACAATGTCCATTTTTAGACAAACATTAATGGTTGCAATCCAAAGAATTTCGTGTTGAAACCCACATGTGTCTAATACCTACCGCTGATCAATCAATCAGAGTTGGTGAGTACTCAGTTATTGAATAAATAATAATAACGCAGTGTATTAATGAATCAAACGTCCATTGCTTTATATAGTGATGGACAACCAGTCATAATAGAGTGAATTGTCAAGAAACAACTGTGGAATGTGTTTTTAGTATACAATATGATGAGTGAGTAAGTATGTGGTGTATTTCCAAAATACTGACTCGAATGACAGCGCATTAATGCCTAAAAGAGGGAGCACATCCATGGTGAATTTATCAGCTGGAAAATGACGAAAGCTTCGATACAACTACAATTGGAGTCGACATAAATTGTCGTGGCCTCCAGAAGTTTCACATCTTCTACCATTTGGGCAACAATTCAATACTAAAATAATCAACTGCAGTGTATGTGGACATATATTTGGATATATTTATATAAAGGCAAAATTTTAAATGCACTATCCGGAAAAGATGGGGCATGAATACATGGTAAAACGGAAAATAGTCTCAGATTCTATTACGTGACGAAATATACGCATCAAGAATGTGAATGCAGTTATATATGTGCTATTCGTTTGCATTTATTGAAATGTTGAATTTATGTTTATACGAGCCTGTTTAATTTACAATATTTCAATTCTTTCATTCCTGAATAATGATTGATTCATTAACGATGCTTAAGTCCAATAATATCATCATTGGGAGAATATTTATTCGGCGTATCTGCGCAGTTTGTCGAAACTCAATTTTGAATAATATTATATATTGTTGACTTATGGTCTCAGGAATGAAATAAACATTTCACACATGAATGCTTCTGGCGTCACAAACATAGTTTAGAAAATTTACAAAAGACTCACACTTATTTGGCGTATTTGGGGATCAATAGTGCTAGTGAGACGTCGGAGTTTCCCATATGCGGAGGAATATTTCTTTTCCGTATCAACCATAATAATACACATAACAATCCACACTTATATTCAAATGGCCGTCAAGTTTTTCGAAAATCAACAATTATCAATTGAAGATTACTCATATACACACCCACTCACGCTCGCGCACAAACGCACAAACGCACACACACACACACACACACACACACATATACATATACACACTCGTTAATGAAGAAGACTTAAATGAGACGTAGCACAGCAATAGCGATGTGTCTTCTAACTGAAACTCAACCGCATAACTACCACAGTTTAGAATAGGTAGTCTCATCTCAACATTTATTGCTGGCCTACCATGACGACACATAGTTACGCTGCCAAAATTTGTCATGAGAATTTCCACATGCCCAAGCAATTTTTACCACTATAATCTTTGTAGAAAACTTTTGTGGCCTACATTTCACAATCGAAAAAAGACTACCAATAAATAACGTGTGATAATATGACAATTCGGACATAATTACGGTTTACAGATAGAGATATCGGATATTCTGATACACGCGTTCAAAAATCTTAAAATAATATAAATGTATGATGTCTTATTGCCACACTATAATGTAACCTTCGGACATTTTTAAACTTGCTTTGCTTTCGATCGGCCAGTACTTGCCTCTATTTCATATGTTCGTGTGCCAAAAAGATACATTGTGCCGAACCGGACTATAATATTTCCTAACACGATTGGCCGAATTTACAGAATATTGAGAATACACATGATCCCTCTACATTCACATGGACGTATTGATTATTTTGAATAGTTTTATTAGTTTTACGTTATTTGTAATTGCAGGGATAATCTGAATCACATCCGACTACAATGGATATATTTTACGTATGTTCATTTAGTGCTAAGTAAATGAAATTTAATTAGAATATCGGAAGAATTTACGTACTAAATTTATGGTGACGATCAAGTCATACTGTTGTCTCTGCCCTTTTTTTTTGTTCTTTCCGGTCTTGACACAAACTGCCTTGGGAGTGACTTTCACTTGTCCCTTCTGAGCGCTTGGCTTCTGGGATGGTTTTGCTGTACCTTTAGCTCCCGTGACACCCTTTTGGCTACTAGTTAACGGAGTTTTCTGTCCAGTCGTACCTTTCTGATTTACATGTCCAACGCCATCCGTCGGTTTATTCCGAGCCTGCAGAACATGAAATATATTTTTACATTTGATCTTTAGCTATCGTTCAATCAGTTTTCGAAAACAATACAATTTCATATAATATGTTCATTCAGATGATAAATAGTTGACGCAGATAGCTTCGACTAAGAAAATTATTTTCATACATACTAGAATAGGAGGAAGTAACTCGCAATATTGTCATACCAGGACTTATATCATAATAGTGCATTATCTTGTGAATTTTGCGATCATAATTGAGCGAATAATCAAAAACAAAATAAATAACCATGAATGAAACCTTCATATCGAGTATATGGAATTTTTTTCTTGAATCGAATGCATGAATACAAAGCGATCCACTACGCTTCTACCAAAGTAGCATAAAACAGGCTGAATCAAGCAATGATTGAAAAAAAAAGCGGTTGGCAGAAACTTGTTTAGCAGCAACTCTCAGTCATTTCACGAAGTGAAAACTCTTGATTTGTGAGAGATTGAGTTATTTTGCATAGCAGGAACGATATAGGAATGAGATCAAAAATAGGTGCAAAAGGGGGAGTATAGAGTTCCATTTGGCACACTATCATCACTAAGAAATGTAACAATATCAATGTGGAGTTCCTGCTTTGACTCTTATTTATTCTATTTAATGCACATGAATTATTAGCAAGATGTATTAGTCTGCGATTATAATGAGTCTAATATGACTGCTTACAATCTGGAATTTTTTCATACAACACATTTGGCGGGTCACTTTACTAGAAACAAAAGAGCTTATGCGACTTTGGCGGTTTTCGTTCGCATTTTGTCTACGCACAAATCATTGATCTTCAATTGAAGTGGAACCATACCCACACGTATATTGACGTTCGCCGGATTATATATATCCATCAAATCTCAAGCTTAATCTAACATGATGCAACAAATACTTATCTTCATATATTGATGTGTGGAATCCTCTGGAGTATATACTACATATGATTTCATGAATACCATATAAGATATCATAATATTTATCTTTCATGTATAAACTATTATCATCGAAAGAAAAAAAAGAGTTTCTGATACGTGGTATGATATCGACCTCTAGAATGATAAATGAATTGTTTCAAATCAATATTCTTTTGGATATTCTGTTTTCATCCAGAAACCATAAGATTTTCCGGTGTTTGACGAACTGTTTTTCACATTATTAACCCATGCATATATACATACAGCCGATTCGATATTAATATTCTTTTGACTCGTTCAGTCACTCGAATTGATACTCCTATAAATTTCGATTATGGTCTACATATCGATGTTATTTTACGAAAACGGTTTGGATATATTGGTATAGTCCAGAATAAGTTACGGACGAGAAATTGCATGAAATAATATTGCATGAAATCTCATGACATATCGGAACACGATGTACGGTGAATATCATAAGATACTATGGTATATCTATTCTACATGTTCACATGTCACGGAAATTGGAAAAATTGATGAACAGGTGGTGAGAGTAAATTAAGATCATAGTAAAATATGACTCATAAATGTGTCAAATAAAAAACAGACATGTAAGAAGCCCACATGTGATCCCCATGTACTCCGATCTATTGAATGCAATCCGGATTGGAAAGTTAGCTGTTGCTGCCGAATTTGATTTGAGTGATTGGAATATATATCAGATTCATTGTCATACACAACATATATGTTTATTAAATGAACAATTACTCGTACGTATGCGTCTCTTCTTCCTCTTCTTGTTTCCACACACATGACATAACTGCACTACTATTCATATATGAGATTGAAGTATTTCTTGTGCATTTTTCAAGATGAAACTGTTTGAGTAGTACTCAAAATGCTATTCATATATTGCATCATCGTATAGAATCCAAATCAACAATAAATTCCACCTACACCAGACATCAGTTTATCCGCATCGTTTATATTTGTATTAGTAGAAAAGCGTGTATATATTGATTGAATAATGTTGCTTAGTTACAAAATGGGCACGGATCTAGGTCAACAGACACACTGTTCACATGCAGAGTGTACCGACCAATGCTAATGAATCAAAGTTCGTTTTAATAATTTCTTGAAGATTTTCCCATGGCTCATTCTTTGAAAAGGAGGTCATTCAACTAAGAGTATTTAGCAAAATATGGCTGCCCTCCATTTCTCTATCTCATGTGATAATGAAATATTTCAATTAATACTGAATCATTGATAAATGATCTCAATTTTCAAGAACTTGGTATAACACACCAATCACACATTGATTTAACACAGTTATGCCAATTCAGCCATGAAATCCTGTCGCATAAATTAATATCTGACTTCTAATATGTATCTGTACAAATTTCTGATAACATATGAACAAGTATATCTATAAATTTATTAGCTTTCATTTATTTTCCAACATTCAATCTATTCGAGGATTTAATATCATGTGATGATTATATAATTATGCTTTGTTACATATGGATAATCGATAGAATCTCAAATTATATACGTTACATCTCACTATAAATATGGAAAGAATGGAATAACGGTTTGATGTTCTTTTACTTCGTACACTCGCATCATCGATACATGCGTGAACGTTGCATATGTGTATTAATTAAGAAATGATTGCATTTCATCATTCAAAAATTCAGTGTAGAAGGGCATCTTAAACAACTGATAATAACCCAGAACATCAATAAAATTCTTCTTTTTTTCTCCTGTTTTTCATTATTTCCCACAATAGTTATAATGAATATTCATGACAACTTTGATTACTTGAGTGGTATTATGACCATTCCTTGAATTTAATGATGTTGAGAACAAGGAATTCATTAGCATCGTTGACAGTAATGATATAGCATGAGCACTTGCACTTGGTGCAATATCCTCATGGGCTCGTAATTCAATTCATTTTACCAATATTCATTAAATATGTACATGGAAAATGCGGTTTGTTGTAGTGATTATTAAGATACCAACATCATCATCATCATCATCATCATCATCATCATCATCATCATCATCATCATCATCGTTATTCACAAAGGTCACAATCACATTACACATTCTCATTACACGATTTGATACATAACCGTGATGAGCGCTTTCATCGAGATAAAAAAATTACACAACTGATACGATATAGAATTTGGAGGACAAATGGAGATAATCTTCATATTCAATGAAAATTATTTTGCACAGCAAAACATCGTCAACTTTGTTCAATTCGAAACTCACGTACTGAACCTGAACCCCTGTAGAGCGAGTTTTGCAGTATCGGGTGAAATATATATCTGTGAAGTTAAATACTTTGTAGATATGTGTGAGATTAAATCGCACACTAGTCTATATAATTACAAACAAATATATTGATTTCCATTAGATGAACTCAACTGTATTTGCAAAAGACTGCCACCAAGTCTTGCCTCGCACTTGCATTCGCAAGACGTCAGGGCGTTATTCGCAAAAGGTTTCCCATGCATAATGTGTAAAATTGGGCGAACGGAATCCTGCTGATTATTACATGCAGAAGCCACAGAGATGAAATTAGGATGTAAAATGAGATATGCAAGAAATGTGAAGAGCCAAAACGAAACTTAAGTGTTTTTATGACATAGCCTTAGTTCATATGTATCAATGATTGGCGAAAATTGTGATCGGACGCCGTGGTTGCATTACACATGCAGAAATTCGCTTTGCATGCAGAAACCACGTAAAAAATTATAAAAGATATTGGAGAAAACGATGTCAAAAAATAAGAATAGAACAAACCAAAAAATACCCTCAACCATAATGATTAGTAAAAAAGTATGAATTTATCCCCATCGTGTAAATATCCCTACACGTAAAGAACTTATGAATTCTCATCATGCCTCAAGTCACTTTGTCTCGTCTCACACTCAGACGAGACGTGTATAACTAGCTAATCAATCTATATCGAATTCGCGTCATTGAAATTATCGTGATTGTGGTATGTACCTGGCTTAGGCTTCTAAAGCTACTTGTGCTGGCGCTGCGAGCCTGTGAACACAAGTACAGTACACATCACCAATCACACGATTATCATGGTGAATAGAGAGTACAGAGGAAAAAACATGAGACAAAAAAAACGGATGAATGAAATGGAAAATTGAGAAACTGATATGGGTTTAGTCTATACAATGCGTCCTAATGCATAGTGGAGCAATATCCTTATATGTTGAATATGCACGTGATTTGTTGAAATATATAAACTGAAAAACTATTAATCATACTAGCAGTGAGGTTGAACAATACAATTGGCGTTGTATGCACATGATAATCACATATAGACATGTACTATTTCAATGCGAGCATTCACTTTGGAACAAATGTTTTTCTACAAGTCAACAAGATAATCCCCGTTTTCTGTCCGTATCAAAATGTTTTTTCCATGGTCCAATTATTCGATATGAATTTCATGTTGTTGTTTGAGTCGACCCAATTGAAAATTTCATTCTCATCCCGGAATTGTGAGCAAGATTACATGCAAATCCTCTTTTTCTATTCAGTTATTCATGTATTATTCTCAAGGAAATTCAATCATGGAATTTGGATGCATAAGCATTGATTGAGCACCAATGATGCCACGATATTTTCAATCATTACGGTGATAGTACGAACGAGAATATCATTAGAATGAACTTTTATGACGACAAAGTGAGGTTTGAGGCTCATACTTGACATATATATTGATGAAAATGAAAAATCATGATTCACAAGTTTTGAATATTTGGATATGACTATGTTATTAAACATTTCTAGCAGACAATGTTGAGTCCTTTGCAATCGATGGTTGTTCACAAAATCTATCAGCGATGGTCTATTATGAAAAATTACTTAACTCGCATTGCCTTTTTTCATACATGATTCACCATACAAATATTTGTGTGAATGAAGATAAATCATAAACTGAAAAACCATCTCCAGAAATTTTTTGTGACGAACCATTGTTCGACATGGATAAGTGTTGTCAAATTGTGAATGGAATATTTTAGTTGTTCTAGTCGCATAAAGTAAAAATCGCAGCACTGTTCTTTCATATATGTGACTTCACAGGAATCTCATGGAACGTCTTCGAACCACACTTTCATGAACACAACTCATCTGCCATAAGCAAAAAATTTTAGATCAATGATAATGATGTTTATCATAACTAATTGAAGTTAAGGTCAATGAGTGCAATTTCGTCTCAACATAGCATATTCAATCACTTCATTATATCCCAAATTCTTTATTGTAGCGTTCCAGAGATAATGCAATATCAAGAGAGAAAAGAGTTTACCTTGCTCCGGTTTCTGGGTGCAAAATCTTCTTTGCTTGCTTTTCGTCGCTTGTCTTTGAGGATCATCCGGGCTGCCGCGAATGCCATTGTTAAGATTCGAGTAAACCGTCTCTCTTGTGGTATAATGCCTTTAGTATCACTATCAATTGTTATGATTCATCCTTTTTCAAAAGAGTTCCTTCAATGGATTGAATGGAATATTCTTTTCTAATTAGAACAATTTCCACTATTCATTGTAACTAATCATTATCGATAGAGCAATCGGACACTAAATCAATCAAACAACAAAAAAAAAACATAAATATTAACTAGGGATATATGAATTAATTCTCAATCATTCGCCATGGCATTCAACCATAACGTGTTTTTCTATTTGCACAAACGAATGAAAACAGAAATCACTCTCACTGATCTCTATAAAGTAATCTG
Source organism: Meteorus sp. PSUC_FEM 10030008 (assembly GCA_018881525.1). Taxonomy (NCBI): domain Eukaryota; kingdom Metazoa; phylum Arthropoda; class Insecta; order Hymenoptera; family Braconidae; genus Meteorus; species Meteorus sp. PSUC_FEM 10030008. Next base: position 24,401 of record JABMBR010000673.1, read on the forward strand.
CCATTAATTATATCCCACTCCGATCATTTTTATTCCCACAAACTGTGTACATTTGTATCATCGATTGTTCATTTTTTCCCTCTTGAAATACTGGCAGAATTACTGTAGTGTGATACATCATTCAAAATGAAATAGCCCAGATCCTTTAGAACCATGCATTACCGATATGTCGATTAAATGATTAACAACTGATATAATGTTAATGGACCCAAGATTCTACACTATAAAACAGAGTCCATCAAATTGTCGCAATCAGTTATTTGAAACGAATCGAAAATGAAGGTCCTATTTTTACGGGTTCATGTAATAGTGTTTCCATTCGGAGAACTTTCGGGGATTGGCGTTATCGAGATATTAATCCATAAGGATTGCACTGTTTTGTTTGCCATTAATAAAATACGAATAGTACTGAAAATATCAATGAACGTTAGTTCGCCATATTGCGCAGAAACAACAAGAATCAAGCCACTTGTGGCAATCCATCCACCGAGCGTAGAAAAAAAACTCACAAATAACTCTGAAACACGAATAAAGTTGCAATTATATATGATGCCCACATCATATATAGCAATACATTTACATATGCTTATACCAATAAGACACAACATTCAGCTGCTTGCCACGATATTATTGTAACAATTAAACATTTCTAATAATGATTCAGTTCATTCAGCAGCTGACGCGAAACCCAACACTACTACCAAAAGTCTCCATGACACTTCAATTGACGTAATGAGAGATATTTATGATATACCATATGCATAAAATAGATGTAGAATTGCCATAGGGTTGTGACATGACAAGATACAATATTGTAATATTGTTAATGCCTACGTTGTTCTCATGAAGTGTGGGAGTACGAAGAAGTATTGATCACACTCACGCCGCGCCCAGCAGTCTCAGCTTAGTGACACATATAGCGACATACTATACTACAGTCGAGAGTTCTCCCTTTCTCAACTCCTCATTGTACTCTTTCTACAACATCTATGATTTCCATCATTTTTCATCTTTCCAAATTTTTATGAACAAACGTATCGTTATCATCGAATTTTATAAAGACCACCCATTTAAAGAATGTTCATGTGAACTTGTGTAACTTTAATATAAAAAAGGTATGTTGATGTGCAATATGAAACTATATCTTGTAGGATAATTATTATGTTTCAACAAATTTCATGTGGATTTCTGCAACGGTATTCTGATGGAAATGATGAATCGAGTTATCTGACACAGTAATGAGCACCTGCATAATCCAATATCACACTTCTATCCGATATACTATAGTAGCATCAGCCATAAAAGACGAGAAATACATTGAAATATGATTCAGTCGTTTGAATAGAAATGAATGGTGGAAATTCAAGACTGACATTTATCTATAAGTATTGAATAATATTGTGGGCTCTTCTTTCATTATTGTTACACATGACAGTCTGTCTGCTTATGCCAACATTCATTCACACAGCCATCTATATATCAATACGTTCCCGATTTCATTCTTTTTCTTCAAAATATACGATCGTTCCTCCCGTTCCTTCTTTGATGGTGCCCGTTCTCAATTTAGTGTTGTACCAAAAGTCACCAGAGTGCTCAATGCGATATGGTTTATGATAAAGATAGAGAAATAAATGAAACACCTCATTATTCAAATATGAATATCCGATGCAGTACATTCTCCTATGTTAATACTCTATTCGCCTGTGTTGTACTATCGGTTATGTGGGTAGGCAAGAAAAAATAAGTCTAATCGAATGGACACATTATTCCTAATGCGTTTCCAATCAACAGCTGCTGGAAATATGTGAAGTTCAAAATTTTCATAACAGCAGAAAATGTAATATGAGATATTACGCAGCAAAATATCAATATTAAACTGAAAATCACTTTTTATTGTTCTATATCATCATGATGAGCGACCATCCAATGCGCAAGACCTTCTTCATTGAGTTGCGTATTGCTCATGACATCGAATACCGGTATCGATATACAAAACAGTAAACATCATTATGGTGAAGTTTTACAAAGACCAATGGCTTCTGACTTACATTTCGCATACTCATAAGAATAACATTCTCGTGAAGCCCATAACATTCAGGTAGATCGAATGGAAACACTATTAGAACACGAATCTTTCATCCTTCTACTGTTCAACGGAGATGTGACGGAAAATACACGAGCTAAACACATTCATCAACGTATACACGATTTTTCCCCAATAAAATACACTATCTATTGTGATACACAGTTTATACTGCAGCGATGGTGATAGAGGACTGAGATGAAAAGTCGATATATAAGTCTCTCTGCGTACGCGACCCAATTATTCATAATTGGGAAATAACAAATTGCGGTAACACAAGTCACTTAAATTATCTTTCAATTGTACAATATGTGAGGAGACATTTTCAAAGGTTCTTGTTTGAAGTGTGCTCAACAAATGTCAATTGTGCGACATAAATTTTTTTTCCTGGCGTTCATTACCGTCACTTTTGGACCAGTATTATTTCGAGAAAAGATATTGCCAAGGATGGAATAAATATATCCGTAGAACATAGAAATTAAACGTGACGGTGACATGAAGATAAAGGAATACATTGTGGTAATGACTGAATGCACATATCATTTTGAAAATGAGCACGTTCCCATTGCCAATACATACCAATATTGACTTACATATGCAACGCTCTAAGTGGGTTAAATAATCGCTGCTCTCATAACATTCTGATGCTAACAACATCACGGCGCGTGATCACGATTCTCGCCATACCAAATACATGGAATGGAGACATCTCAATTTATTTTTTTACGAAATTTCGGTTCATGTTGATATTATATCACTAATACTTTTGAAACGAGTTGATAAACCGTATGACGTGCGTGTAACGGACTTACGTGTTCTTCGAGAATCAGATTGATCGTGACTGACACCCTCGCCGAGAGAGACACGCGCCCCTTTCATATATGTCCTATTATGCCCCCTTCAACATCTCCAATTCGATGCATATTTGCGCATGCTCGAATGTCACTGCAGGACCTCGTTTTCCATTACTACAGAATTTTTTACGGCTTTATAATACTATGTATGAGTAATGTTCATCAGAAGTGCTCCGTTTTCCATTTGATTGTGTTATGTTTTTTGTTCATCGATTTATAGATTTCTTCTTCGCCTTTTCGCAAAAAAAACTGATGAGCGCCCATCATCATGTTTTTTTTTTTTTTTCAAATATTGAAATCAAATACTCCATCGAACGCAATCTAGATCATCCTTTCCGTCTCCACGCCTGTATAAATGCGAAATACATTGGTTCACAATTCACAGACACATCATGAATACACTCGTGTCAATTCAATCAATCTTTCATTTACATACCCAATGCAAATCCACGGTATCTAATTGAAATTTTCGTGGCTTGTAAGCAACTTTCAGTTCTCGATGTAATGAATCGATTTTCAGGTTCAAAATTCGTACGCAAGACGGGAGTGATTTGGTATATTCAAACATATGCATTTGTAAATAAGACTATTGATGATACCACTACAATTGCAATGCACGAGACTATTCTTTCGAGCAATTGTAATGAATGAAATCGCCATTGCAGCGGATCACTCGCTCCATCCAGGGTAAGGCAGAGTAACTTAACCCAGTCGATAAATTCAACTCCTTCAAACCTACTTAGATGCACATGAGAATTATTACCCATGTTGATAACCGCACCAAGACGTGAATGTCCAGCACTCCAATTATAATCAATCCTCCCACAATGGACGATCTAACTTTGGAAATAAAAACTCATACAATTATGGGTGAAAATTTCAGCGTCATACTAGCATTTGAATCAAGTAATACTAATCGCCACATTGCATTCTTCGAAGTATAAATGTCATTTCTCAACAGTCCAAAAGTAGCTCAGCTGCAATAATACGTAATTTTGGGTATATCCAATAAAATGTGAAAACATAGATGAGCAAAAAATGATCAGTTTTAAAAATTACAGGTGGTTGTGCTAATAAGCTATAGTTTCCTTGTGTAACGCAAAAACATTCTACAGGATTTTGCATACAATCGTTTATGTTTCTTTGTTCATTCCACCATACTGGTTGAGTTGTTGGACAGTTTTAAAACTGTATGAATTTTCATGATTCTCTAGTTCATTAGATAATACACAAATCTTTGGCGGGAGAATCTTAACGCAACGAAAACAAAAACTAGCAGAACAGTCTCGTGCAATTTTTTTAGGAGAATAATATCGCACACACTGTAATTGTCAAGGGAAATTGATCTTCTATTGAAGTATGATGCTTGCGTATATACTTATATATATTTCACCTCATATGGAGCCCAAGTCAATAAGTGTCTCGATCACTACAATCTTGTATTTTATTACTATTCAACTACTCAACCCATCGCAATTTCCAACACAAACGATTTCCACCATTAACAGCATACCCTATCTTTATAAAATTATGTTTTGTTTTCATCAACCAATTAGAGAAGAGTCATCATTGTTTGTATTCCAAGCAAAACAAGTACTACAAAAGAAGTAGTACCCACATGGTCAAACTGAAATGCTGTTTGATTATTTTTTATGGTCTGCATTGATTCTCATCAATAGAGTCGCAGTAAAACCTACGAGCTAATCAATAATTTTTTATCGTGAGCATTGACCAATGAATAACTATTCATTTTCAATGTTCCATTGTTCAAGAATATATCATGCAATCAAAGCAAACATTCGAGCCGTGAGTTATATTTCATGCGAAATGTGGTTGTTTTATGTGTTATTTTTTCGTACACTCAGTTTTGTGAAGTTGGACGTGTAACAAGGATACGGTTGGATTTCCTGACTACATTCATCTCCATAGATTATTGCTTCTTTCGTTTGTCGAAACACATCATCCCGAATTTACTCAAAATTTTCATTGAATAATAAGAGCTCATCTGGAAATAAAAATGAATCGAAATAATATCGCTATTGAAGCATGGAATTAAATGTATGATGGGTATCGTGATTACTGATTGATCACTCATCAGGTGATGACTTTGAAACATTGTTCATGATTCAAAGTCACGGACTCATGAACGTTCACACATCTATCATTATTTTACTTTATCATATTCACAAAAATGATGGGATATTAAAAATCCAAAATTCTTTTCAACTTATTCAGAACAATCTACATAAACACTTCTTACTGTTATTTGCAGATGGTTCGATGACCCATATTGGATTAAATGAAATAATTCATCTATGACACTAAATGATACTGAAAGTGAAAATTGTCCTGTTTGGTGGGGACCAAAAATGAGTGAATATATATTATATAGTATTTAGACTCATCATCGACAGTGATCATATAGTTCAAGCGGAATATAATCCACAATTTCGACAATTCATGATATTTCGACCTATATTGAGAATACACAGTATGATTACCACCTCATTTGCGATCTCATATCTGGTTGCATGTATCAAATTTTCGCTATCGATGATAATTGTAAGGATCCACTATCAAATATTTAAATCATGAAAAGTTGACGCTGTATTACAGGATTATTATCTGTTTATTTTCGTGTCATATTTGTAAATGGGTTGCAGGGTCCTCGTCGTGGACATGATGACTTACCGATTATGCACTGGCATCCAAATCCGACATTGCTAAATGCGAAAATGCTGAACAACGAAGATAAAGATTATCCCGCACAATTGTTGATAAAAGATGACACCGATAATTATTTTGATCCCGATGCAATTCTTTACTCTCCAAATGAACGTAGATTCGACCAACATGAGGTAGATGCGCGCAACAACACTTACATTTCATTTCAACAAGCTGCTGTAATCACCGGGCCTAAACATCCAGTCAAACCGATAACAAACCATCCACTTAAGCTTCCTGATCCAAATTTTCATCCGCATCTTGTTCAGCATATGTTACGTAAAAAACTCTGGCCTGTTGACTTTGTGAGTAGGAAACTTTTTATTCGTGGGAACAAAACAAAATTCAAAGATATACCAGTTACTGTATAGAAAAAAAAAACAAAAAACAAAAAAAAACAAATTTTTATCGATGCTCCTGATTGTTCATTCATTCATCGATCATTGTTATTGTCATATTTTTCTTGGATAACATAGAATATTACGAACCATTCTCTTCCGGATTGAAACCTCAATGAAATTGATATGAATCTGGCTCCGTTATAACTCTCAAAAATTCCTGAAGACGCCGGTTACTATACGTTGGTTCGTGCATTCAAACCTGAATCGTTCTTGCAAAAACCAATAAAAATGAAACACATGTCATAACCATTTTTGTTGAGTGACCTGTCGTTAAATGAAAATATTTCAGATGTAGATGGATGCCACAAACGATGGCAGTGTCTTCCATTATGATTCCATCCATATTCACCAATAATGTTGAAAATTCATTTCGCAACTTCACACTAAAATAATCAAAAAGATTTCACGATAATAGCTTTATATATATAGATCTACTCTTGATCTCACGCAGATATGCATTTCCCGTTTCATTTCACTTCAATTTCAGGATTATTTTTCAACAGTACATTACAAGTATATCGTCCAAATCAAAACTTCCATATTGTTAGGTCAAAAATACTTGAGTTCATGGTGATCGCACTGTCGTATATTCAATAATTATTTAATGGTATCATTCTAATTACAGAGAAAAGATCAAATTGTTTCAGTAGAAAAAATTGAATGTTTGGAAAATTCTTGATTATATGCTTATGACAATTTTGTCGGTGAAATATTTGACGATTGTTTGTTTCGTATCGGAACCAAATATTGTCAACACGATGCGGATATAAAGTTATTCGTGTATACGATTACAAATGTACTGCGCACATCAAATATTATGACATATTATAATATTGATAAACTGCAAAAGTAGCATAAGTACATCAACCATTACATCCTGGAATGAAAATCTGATACTATCGAGTTCTAAATATTAGAATGACGTCTCCAAGGTTCAGAACATGCATTTGCAAATGGATAGAAGAGATTTGACCAAAAGTTTCGTTTCTATGAAAATGGCTTTGTTTTCATATCATGAAAAAATGGAACAAAGGTATATGATAAACTTTTTTCATCTTGGGAAAATAGAAAATCTCAATTGATTAATTAATCGATCAATTTTTTTTATTTCAAATATTCGAATTATTCAGATATTACAGATAGTGAGTGCTGTGTTTCGCTGCAATTCAGCTCGGGAAATATATCAATTGATTATAACATAATAGATACAAATATAATCACGAATTCTGAGGTATTTATGAGAAATGTCGTCTTTCCTATAGATGAGCGGCGACATTACTTTCTGACAATCGTTTTTTCTTTTCTTTCGATATCTTAGATTAAATATCTTAGTTTCAGCGAAATCTCCTATACCAGAAATCGTCTCTTCTTAAGTCGAAGTCGTGCAAGTTATTTTTCATTTTTTTTTTATAGTATTCGTTTTGTACTTGTATCGTTTACCAAGGCAGCATGTTACACTTTGTTACTTTATATATATATCGGGTCACACTGTTCACGTCAAATTATCCATCCACATATTCTTCCGCAGTGTAGTCATGAGAGTTATCAGGACGAAAGATCAATCTTTTGTTTATATACATGGCGAGGTTGAACTCATTTTTAGGTTGATATATGCACGACCGGCGTCAAAAATAATTATCACTGAGAGGAAATAAAATTTATTGAGCGGATTACAAAAATGTTGGTTAACGCATTTGCACCTCAACACTTTTTTTTACTGCTGTGATTTTTCATTTCCCCTCTGCGTCTTCTATGAAAAATGATCGCATGACTCACTACGATACATGCATAATTGATTGTCCGCGAATGGGACACTCATATAATGATGCATATAATGTCGATAACAATTGTGCCATAATAATAAT
>JABMBR010000683.1:0-32304 GCA_018881525.1 Meteorus sp. PSUC_FEM 10030008
TTTTTTTTTTTTTTTTTTTTTCGTTTTAATTGTGGACAACCACGGCAACAAAAAAATTATCAACACCCATTGCAACAATTTGGGAATTATTTTGCAATTTTTCATTCTGTTGCTTTACAATTTTTAATGAAAAATATAAAAACGGTGGATGGTAACGAATTAAAAAAATTATCGTTAATGTCATATTTAATGTGGCAAATTGTGTTTAATACAATTAAATGATTGATCGATCACCAATAAACAAATAAAGTTGACCAAAGACAACAAAATAGCCAAAAAAAAAATTGAAGAAATCCAACTGATAATTTAATGAGCATCGAAAAAGTGTTTCGATGATTAATTCGTGGCATGATGCCATCGATACCTTCATAACTGCCCACACTCAAACACGAATTCATACACACATGAATAATCCACAAAGTAACAGGCTTAAACCTGTCTCTCCAATTCCTCTATAACTTCACACACGATGTATATCTGTATACATCGAGTTTGACCACTCGGTCGTCGTCGTCGTCGTTCGTACTCTCCACTCCTAATTAATCAGAGTGAGTTATGAGCCAAGTCAGGGAGTTGATCCCCTTGAAAGAGAACCCCATGCCACAGTATTGAACTCACAAATGGCTTTTTCCCTTCCAACATACGTAAAATCCAACGGATCATTTTATAACAGAAAGAAAAAATTATGATGTGAGTTGAGAAGGGATGAAAGAAGGGAAATTAGTTGAGAATGGTAAAATTCAACAGCATCAAGTTGAAATATTTTTTTTTATTTTTCTTGTTCTTTTCACAATTGAATTCTTCAAATGTTATTAAATAATTAATTGAATTATTTATAAATAAAAATGAGTGAAAAATGTCAAAGGGGATGACGGTGTCGGTAATTAAAAATAAAAAAAAAGAAAACGAAAAATTAAAAAGTATTTGAGATAATAATTTTTCCCTGAAGTGCATTCTCCACTTTTATTTATTTTTATGCAATACATCATTGGAGTTCTTGTAGAAACGCAACCGATCATGACTGACCTGGCTGCAACCGCCCACCGCTTGATGTTCAGTTCTGTATTTCTTTTCTCTCTTTCTGTCCGGCGTTTGCAGCCGGCGGATGAAGGAAAAACCTTCTGGAGTTCCGGACCCTCGTTATTGAGGATGAAGAAAAAAAAAAGGCGAAAACCTGGCCGCAAAGAAAGACAGAGAGACAGAATGAGAGAAATGAAAGGGAAGTAAAGTGCATGTTTCATATCTGTTCCAGTTGTCTCATTGTGTCATCTTTTTTATTTTTTTTTATCGTCTACGCCATTTTGTATGGAATCCACATCATTCACATGGATATACCGAGACAATAAAATTGGGAGATGAAACTGTTGTGAAACGTCTCTGTTCTTGTTCACGTCGGATTGACAAAAATATCTGCGATCTTGTATTAAATTACATTTTGTTTCGGGGGTTGTTTTTTCTTTTTTTCCCTATGAAATTTGTACGTTTTTTTTTTCATGAAACATCTGTTGCTTCAGTGATCATCAGATTTTGTTCAACAACATTTAAAATGTTGATTAGGAAAATAAAAAAATTGTGATGAGAAAGTTATTTGTCAGGTGTAGAAATTTTTTTTCTTTAAAACGTTCTGGTGTGCAGTGAAATTGTATGGGGTGTGGATGTATATACATGAAATTAAAGGGGAGAATGTGACGAAGGTGAATATGTGGTTGATGGGATGTGATGATTTTTTTTTTTTGCGATTTGAAGCAACTCAATGTTGGCATTGTCATGTGAAATATCGTTCAATTATATTAATGGATTTTTCGCAATGTTTTTTTTTTTATTTCTATTGTTGTGGCAGGAAAATCGGTTGGAAGTATTGATATATTGGGGTGAAATTGTAGAGCACAATTGGACGCATAAAAAACATGTCTGTATTGATAGTCTATGGTGATTTTACAATGACTGGCAGTCGTTTGAATTTGACTTTCAAATCATACAAAAGAAATATCACGAAAACATTTTACTTTTACACTGTTTTAAAAATTCTTTTATTTCTCACAATCCATCCAACATTGTCGAAATTGTTCAGAACTCATACAACAATGCTTTGTGTCAGAAACAATTTAAAAAAAAAACCCCATGGAATAAATTGTTCATCACTTTTGAACTACAAACAAAACTGTGGAGCATTTTAAAAAAATTTCCAATGTCAAAAATGAATAAATAAATTTATTTTCCCAACAAATTATCGATTTTTAATTGTTATTCCATCACTACAACAATCATAAACATGGATTGATGATGAATAACCCCATAGAAAATTTTCTGGTCATCATGAGGTCGGGAAACGTGTTGTTGAAAGCGTAAAAAATAAATCCAAGATAAACTAAAACGTTGTAAAAAATATATACGATTTTGAGATAAGTATTAGGGGTGTAAGTGTGTTAGGTACTAAAACAGCTGCTTCGCACGTTTTCCAATATGTATTCACGTATACATATTTATTTACATACATAAACTCGCTTTTTCCATCTTATCGTCATGTACTATCAAAAGAAAAAAAAAAATCCTACACCACACGAGTGGCCATAAAGAACTAAAGGCGCCGCCTTCTGATGAAGAGCCGCCCTCACTCTTCTACCTATTATAACCTCATATACAAAATAAATAAATATCTACATCATGGCAAATGGAAAACCTACGCGTTTATTGTTTTTATTGTTTCAAAAGCTTTGGTGAAATAAAAGAATTTTGAGGGGGTAGTTTTGGGGTAGTATTGTTCTTCATGCACATGATTAATATCCTATAGGATATATGTGATATGGTAGTGAAGGAATTTTGTTGATAAGTTCAAAAATGTGGGAATTGTAACGGTTTTCAAGTGCTCATTGAACGTGTTCAAACCTGTCGACATCAATGACTGCTTGTACGTGGCTGACACGATAACTCAACTATTAATTGTTCGATTATAGTGGGAGAAATTTCTTTACGTTTCTATCAACATTCTTTATATCCTGAACTAAAATCTATTTGATATTTCAAAAATTAATATTTATTAGATGAGATTGAAGTTGAGACATACATCAATAGAGAAACATTCTCACGATAACAGTGAAAATTGCTCTTTCGATTCTTTTTTCTCAACAAATTTTGTACTTATTTTCAATGGAAGATGAAGAATATATTTTCCTTATCCCGTGAAACAAATTTAATAATGTAACATAATTCCAAAACTTTGAAAAAAAATTCCCCATTAATGTCCAGATAATTTTTTTCATTCTTTGTTCTCCACTGTGCATTATTATTTCTATCTACAAAATGTCTAACGTTATCGGGTGATAATTGACTACATTTTCTCACTGTAATGCTCAAGAGGATAAAATTGTATACACACACACACACACACACACACATGTATGTCTATGTGCGGCAACGACAAAAGAAATTCGTTTGGGTTTGTCATCGTACCTGACTATAGAAACAGAGCAACAGGTTACTCTTTTATTTTCTTCACAATCTTTTTTTCCCCCAACGCTCGCGGTCAATATTTTTCAGTTCAAACTCACCACAATTCTCTGATAGAGTCTCAAAAAAAGAACAGAACAATCCAACAAAGAATATTCCATCGCACAAATAAGAAAATTGGTAAAGTTGAATTTATTCCTTAATTTTACGTTCCACATTCAAATTTGTATCTGATCATTTTGGTTTATTGATTGATTACGACGTGAATTTGATTTATTTGTGTGACACTGCCGTGTTCCAGACATTATACACGAAGAGAAGCAAGAGAAGAAATAAATAAATAAGAGAAACAAAAATGAAGAAGACGTTAAGGGGAAAAAAAATATCGAAGTGAGCGAGAAAAAAAATTGAAAGATAAATGTAACAAGAGAACGAACGAGACGTCTATCCAATTTCGGTCGTTAGAGTAGTAAAGAGGACCCTTTCTACTTCTTCTTCGTCTTGTTCTTCATCCTTTGCCCCCAACACCGTGTCGTCTTCACCTATATAGTTATACACTGCGTGTTGTCGTGTGTGTTACACCGATAACGAGACAGCGGCCGGAAACTCGCTACACGTGTTCATATATTTATCTCATCTCTCACTCGCACTTCTCCCACTCTTCCATTTTCTTATCTATCTGACACTCTTTTTCTCACATTCCATCTAATAAAAATAAAAAATTAATAAAAATATCTCAGCATTATTTTCTTAATTATAAACAAATTTCGTTTTCTTCTTTCCAATTTGGGGTTTTTCCTCTTTGACTTGCCGTGGTGGACGAATTACCCCAAGAAAGTATCGATGTATGCACATGAAATTGTAGAGCACAAAATAACGCACAAGATGCATATTCAACATTACGGGATAAAAAATTTTTTCAAGTAGTTAGAACAGTTGAAAGATGCGAGCCTCATCACTTGTTGAAATTGTTCCGGGTTTTTGAGGTTTTTCTTCGTTAATTTATGTTTATAAAATTTGTATAAATGTTGATGCGATGGTAGAGGAGAATATGATGCACGAAATTGTATTTATTGTAATAGAAAACGATTATTGTACGGGAAGGTGCGGTCAGTTGAATTAGAATTTCAAAAAGGAGAAAAAAAAAAATTTGTTGGTTGAGGAAATGACTTCGTGGTGGTGAATTTAGAGTACGTTCTTTTATTCTTTTTATATTTATTATCTCGTTGTACATCAGTGTGTGTTGTTGACTTGGACTATAGCGTATTATATCTATGCTATTCACGTATTTTCGTTGTTTTTTTGTCGTGTTGTGCAACCGTGAACCCTCCTACTGCACAACATTATGCATAGATAAAATCTATTATTTACATTTTTGTTTCTCGGCATTGTAATACACGTAAACGTTTTTCAAGTGAAAAAGATTTTTTTCTTACATATTTTAGCAATCGAATTAATCATTGACGTGTTTGTAGAATTTTTATTTCTTTTCTTTCAAAAATTTTCAAATTATTTCCAAAAAAATTCTATAAACAAATTCCACACAATGGCAGGGAAGTATTTTACAGACAGAAAAATTTGATTAAATATTGAAACAATCAATGGCGCCAGTAATTAAAAATAAAAAAAATGAAAAGGAGAATTGACTTGAGATAATAATTTGAGTGTAAAGGGCGTTCACCATTTAAATGTTGAATATATTTTTATATTATGTATCCTACTTCTCATCTATAACGAACATAAAAGTATAAAATAGTTTATGGGTCTCTTTGGCTTTTGAAAATTGACCTCTACCACGCCTAAGTTATTTCTACTACTTCACATTTTCTTCTCTCTCTCTCTCTTTCTCATTCTGTTTATTCTTTCCATCCCTATTTACTCGCTCACCCGCTCCTCCCATGAATGTTTCTAATTACAGGCCGCTATTTTTTTTTTTTTTTTTTTTTTTTTTTTTTTTTGAAATAAATATCGAGTTTAACGAGTTGTTGGACACAAAAATTATTTATCGTCACTAAATTTTGTGTTTGTTGTCGTTTTATTCTCAATCGGTTTCTCTGATGGCCCTTGAAATCGATTGAATTGATAAAAAATGTTTTTCATCCATTTATAAACATACAGGTGCAAGTGGGAGTGAAATTATTTCTCCTCTGTCAATTGTTGAATAAAATATTTCAATTACGAAATTTTAATGATTGAAAACATCGAAAAATCGACGAGAAAAAATTTGTTTATTCCCAAATATTACAGTCAACAAATTTTCTCCCATTCAATAAATTCTTCTCGTCTTTCAATCCAATCAATATCGAAGTCTTGAAAAATTCATAAACAACCCGGTAAAAAATAGAAGAAAAAAAAAAACTGAATTATGAACAAATCGAAACGTGATTGACGTTATACAGTCGCAGGTGATGAGGCACCCATTTGCCATCAACCTTTCAATCCACCATGCAATTAAGTATTTTTCAAAATGGAGAAGAAAAAAACATTTTTTTCTGGCACGCGGCCACATCGCTGCTACTTCAAATCATAATATCCGTACTATTCACTACACACACTCACACAGATATTTTTTTACCCTCTCCTAACCTCACCCGCACTCTCAACACCGTCATCGCAAAATGTCTTAACAATATCTCAACAATTCGTAAATATTTCGTTTCTCTTTCAATTTCTTCTACCTCGACAACTTCAATTAATCAACATAACCTAAAAATTCTGCAACACAATAATAAATCGCGGAACAGATGAAATTTATGCGTCAATACCTTGACGACAATTGTTCAAGAGGTCGTGTTCTTTTTTTTTTTCTTTCTCTCTCTTGTGTTCTCTTTTGTTTAGCATATTGCACTGCTTTGCCCACCAGCTGTGTCACGTCTTTGGTAATCGCACGGGCCACACAGGGATAATAAACGCGCGCGACTTGTCTGTGCTGAGTGACGGTTGAAATAAAACGCAACAGAGGACAAAAGATGGAGAATATTTGAGTTTAGAAGTAGACGAGGAAGTGAATGATGATATGACTGCCACAATACATCCACACTCGCATATCATTCACAATTTTCGTGTGGTCGATGATAATTTTTTTCCGGAGAAACAGCTGGAAACCGAGACAGACTCGTTAGATAAAAGCCGCGTGCGCGCACCAACCGTACGTGCTTATGTGATCATGTTCTCTAACTTATACCTACATAAATTTGATGCCATACAGCCGTTCATTACCCCACGTTTCCCAACCGGAAACACCTCATTTTCCCTGCTTAACCAACCAAAAAAAAAAAGTCAGTGATAGCGACCAAAAAAAAAAAGAGGGAAAAAAAATTTTTTATTACTTCATTTTGTATTTGAGGACAATAATTGAACTAATTATTTCTAGTTTACTTTAATTATTTATTTGTGTGGTTGAACAGTTTTGAGTACTGTCGGTACTTACTGCAAATTATTTTTTATTCACAGTCGGTAAATTGTTGTTAATTTATAAATAAATATTCTTTGTCGATTTTTCATTATTTAATCGTTTAAATCATGAAAATGTTGGTGGAACTTTGGATAATACTGACCCACCCTGTTTTTCACCCCTCAATTTGTAACAATTCGTAAAATTGATTCATTTAATACGAGGGAAAATTTTTTGTTAAACTGTTGGGGGATTAACAATCGATTGTTTGACGATTTTTTGGATGAAGAAAATTTATTTCCACTCGAAATGTGTTTAGATGCTGATTCCTTCTTTATCGGCTGTGAATAACGATTTACCGACATGGAAAGTATCTGAAGTTTTTTTTGTTTTTTTTTCTTGCTCCTCGAAGATCGATCGATGTAGCAAGATTTATTTGACATTCGTTTCACATTGTGTTCTATTTTCAATTACGTAGTACGGAAACGTCCATTATTATTCTTGTTGACAAACTATTGTTAATAAATATTGAACAATTAATTATTTTAATTGGCAATTATCAATAAAAATTCAAATTGAATATTGGTAAATAAATAAAAATGTATCAGTGGAAATTGTCAATAATTAAATGAAACGACATTTAATAATCAATTGATGCAATACCAAAAATATTTATAAACTCAGGTAATTGAAGTTAACCTCAAAATCACTTTTGTCTCGTACGAAAAATCATAAACAAATCCTTCAATTGAATAAAATTAACGAATAAATTATTTTTTATTTGTTTGTAGATAAATTTTGTTCAATTTTGAGGTTAAATCAACGAATTGAATCAACGTCAAGATGAGGAGTCGAAGTAATTCAGGAGTTCGTTTGGATTATTACCAACGAATTGTCCAAAAAATAATTATGAACCATCAAAATCCTGTGACTGGATTATTCCCAGCGAGTGATGAATTGAAACACGCTTGGATACGCGACAATGTTTATTGCATTTTAGCCATTTGGGGTCTCTCAATGGCTTATAAAAAAATTGCTGATGCTGATGAAGATCGTGCAAAGACTTACGAATTGGAACAATGTTGCGTTAAATTAATGCGAGGATTGTTGATGGCGATGATGCAACAGAAGGAAAAAGTTGAAAAATTTAAGATAACACAAAATCCATTGGATGCTTTACATGCCAAGTACAGTTCGACAACTGGACAAACTGTCGTTGGAGATCATGAATGGGGACATTTACAAGTCGATGCTGTTTCGCTTTATTTATTAATTTTAGCACAAATGACCGCGTCTGGTTTGCAAATTGTTTTTAATTTAGACGAGGTAATTCACGTTTTTATCATCACTTGGTTGATGTTGTGACGATATGAAGATGAGACTCGATGAAATTTTGTTGATTTGTGTTGGTGATTTAATTTCCAGGTGGCTTTCATTCAAAATCTTGTTTTCTACATTGAATCAGCCTATTGCACACCCGACTATGGAATATGGGAACGTGGTGACAAGACAAATCACGGCTTGCCTGAATTAAATGCAAGCAGCATTGGAATGGCTAAAGCAGCATTGGAAGCGATGAATGAACTCGATTTATTTGGTGCACGTGGTGGTGCCACATCAGTAATTCACGTTTTGGCAGACGAAGCACAAAAGTGTCAAGCTGTGTTGCAATCGATGTTACCACGTGAGTCCAATTCCAAAGAATTGGACAGTGGGTTGTTGTCCATCATCAGCTTTCCTGCTTTTGCTGTTGATGAACCGAATTTAATTCAACTGACTCGCGACGCCATAACGAAAAAATTGCAGGGCAATTACGGATGCAAACGATTTTTACGCGACGGTTATCGAACACCTAAAGAAGATCCAAGTCGGCTTTATTATGAACCGTGGGAATTGAGAATGTTTGAAAATATCGAATGCGAATGGCCGCTGTTTTTTTGCTATTTAATTCTGGATTTTTGCTTCCAAGGGAATGACAAAGCTGCGAGCGATTATACAAAATTGTTGGAGAATATTATGATAAAATCGGATGATGGGATGAAATTAGTTCCGGAATTTTATGCAGTTGCACAGGAAAATGTTGCGGCTGAATATGCAGAGCCTGGAAGTCAAAGGAGAGAAGCTCTTGGACGTTGTCCATTCAAATGGGCACAGTCTTTGTACATTTTAGGAAAATTGTTGCAAGAAGGTTTCTTAGCTGTTGGTGAATTGGATCCGTTAAATCGTAGATTGTGCAGTGAGAAAAAACCTGATGTTGTTGTTCAGGTTGTTATTCTTGCTGAGGATGAAGAAATTCGGGAGAAAATTGCTCATCATGACATTCATGTGCAAACTATCGCTGAAGTTGCGCCTATTGAAGTTCAACCGGCCAAAGTTTTGAGTCACTTGTACACTTATTTAGGTGAGATAATTTTTCGTTTTCATTTTTATGATTCGAGTTGTTGTTGAATGTGATCAAAATTTGGAAATTATTTTTATTTATTTTTTCTGATGTTCCAGGACGAAATAAAAAATTGGGACTGTCCGGAAGAAAATCCAGGGACGTTGGGATTTTAAGTACCAGTAAACTTTATTCATTGAATGACAAAATATTCGCGTTTACACCTCAGGTAAGAACAAAATTCAAACTGGAGAATATTTTTTGTCAATTTATCTCGATAATGATCGTGAGGGTATTTGCAACAATTCCGACAGTGATTTTCTTTTTCAATTGTTCAAGTAATAATGAAAAATAAATTAAAGAAATTTTTATTGTCTTTGTTTCTATTGATGAATCAGTTGACGGACATGACGCGATTCTACATCGCCTCGGACTACGAATTAATGATCGATATATTCAAAGGTGAAATTAATTTCTTAAAATCAAGTTGGCAAAATATGTTAGGTCGTCCATTGGTTGTCATGCCGCTCAAGAGCGTTCATTTAGGTAAACATTTTCGAAAATTCCATTAAAATCCACAAGAAATAAAATTTAAAAGCAAAAAGTTTTCGTGTTTAAATTAAAATAAATTAATCAAATATTTTCACCTATCAACCACCCAATGTCTTTAACAACATTAATAATTAGGCTTTTTTATTTATTAGTTAAATTATTTGCTTATGTGTTTAGTTGTGTGCGCGTGTGTTGCATGTGTGAACAAAAAATCATATCCAACTTCAATATCAACGCAACAAATTGGGACAATTCAATCGAATTTAGAACTTTGATGCTGATGAGTTCTACGTTACAAACGATGCGGCATTTTTGGCGAGTATTTTTACCAACAATTTGGCATTTCTCGGCATCAATTGGAAACAAATGCTTGGCCGTCCCACAGTAACACTCGTTGCAACACACAATCATTTAGGTTTGCGTTGGTTCCATATTTTTGTTCAATAAGTTTTTCCTACTCATACAATTCACTCAACAAATTAATCGAAGATCATCAGAATTTATTTTGTATAAAGACGTTTGATATTGTTGATAATGATTTTAGATCAGAATAAAATTCCTCTTGCGATGATAACCACCATGAAGAAATTGAAAAGTGGATACATCAATGGAACACGAGTTTCTTTGGGTAATCTCAATGACTTCTTGAGCACTTCGTCTATCACAAGTTTGAGCTTTCTTGGAAGTTCTGAAGACGGACGTCCTGATAAATTAAATCCACAGGTAAACACCAGAATGGAATGAAAAAAAAAAAAAAACGTTACGAAATGGCATTTTGCTATTTAATTTCACAATTTTCTTCGCATAACGATTCAACGACTGTTTATACGATTGAATAAATAAAATAGACAACCAATCAGTGAAATTGGAGAAAAATTTATTGATAAATGTTGCAGGTAGCGCAATATTTAGATGAACATCTGATGCGATCATTTCCTAACCGTACGGAATTATTGAACCGACCAGCAGTGAGAACAGGGAAGAATCTTCGTCGTAGAATGTCAGTAAAGGGTGCAATAAAAAAAACCCGATCGATAATCGCAGTTGAACGTAAGAAAATAATTCCAAACACCCGAAAATGATTCGAAAGAATCGAATTTAACTGAGTTGTTGTGTTTATTGTTGAAATTGTTGATCCAGCTGAAATATTGAACATGGCTAATGAAGAGAGACGACTCTCGTCTGGTCTAGCTGCCAGTCCATTCATTGAAGTGACTGACACAAGTACCACATTGAACCCAGCCAACCTCATATCAGATGTAGAAAAACGTACGCCCTCACCAGACACACTCAACGATGATGTCATACCGTGGAAAGTCACCAAATCACATCGAACCCGACACACTTCAGAAGCACAATATGCTGACACAGAAGTTGAAGAATTACTTGGAATGTTACGTGAAACTGAAAGTCTTGAAGAGCAGGGTGATATTTTGCAGTATTTGGTGAGAATACAAAAACATTTTTGTATAGTTAGCGAAATTAATTCAACTGGATGTCATGAAACGTGAGTGGAGGTTTTTTTTTTTTATGGAATTTCAATGAATTTAACTCTATAGGTGGACTCTCAAGGACTGCACTTCAACACTGGCATGGTTGAGAATGGACATGCGGTGTTGGTTAAAGATCTGTTGAAAGGTCTGTATGAGAAAGCCTGTCAGCAAAAAATGTGGGGCCTTGTTCGTCACACAGCAGGAATGTTGGGAAAACGCGTTGAAGATTTAGCAAAAGCTGTTACGGATTTGTTGGTTCGTCAAAAACAAGTCACAGTTGGAATGCCACCGTCAAATGAACAAACAATTGTTGCACCATTACCCGAAAATGAATTGCGGTCATTGATACACATCGCGTATGGTGATGATGAATCAACTGCGATGTTGACCCAAGAATTGTTGGTTTATCTTGCAATGTTTATCCGGACAGAACCGCAACTTTTCCTTGAGATGTTACGATTGAGAGTTGGTCTGATAATTCAAGTAATGGCGACTGAATTATCACGAACTTTAATTTGCACTGGTGAAGAAGCGTCGGAACATTTGCTCAATCTCTCGCCATTTGAAATGAAAAATTTACTGCATCATATCATGAGTGGCAAAGAATTCGCGATTAGTAGCGTTGGTAGAGGAAACTTTTCTGTTATCAGTTGTAAATCAAGTCGAGTAAGTAAAAAATCACAAATCGGTGGATTTTTAAATGCTGATCAGACAGACGGGAATGAAATGGAACCCGACAAACAAGGACAATGGATAAGACGTCGTAGATTAGACGGCGCATTAAATCGTGTTCCAAGAGATTTTTATCCGCGTGTTTGGCAAGTTCTAGAGCGTTGTCAAGGTCTTATTATCGAAGGGAAATTGTTACCGCAAAATTTAACACAGGAAATGACTTCGGGTGAATTAAAATTTGCTCTGGCTGTTGAAACTGTTTTAAATGCCATTCCACAACCGGAATATCGTCAATTAATTGTCGAAGCTCTGATGGTGTTGACTTTAGTTACTGAATACAACGTTGCAACTTCTCTTGGTGGTTTAATTGTCGTTGAAAATTTAGCGCATAAAGCTAACGCCATTTTCTTGGAAGATCAAGTAAGTTGAAGATGTTGTTGTCAATTATCCCTTGGGTTGTTTCATGGAAATTCATTTTCTCATGTTGCAGATGAAAAGCGACGGTGATGCAACTTTGTGCTGTGCCAAACCCAAAGAACAGAGAGAAACAACACCAATGGGAACTTTATTATGCGGCGGTGCTGCTTATATTTGTCAACATTTTTACGACAGTGCACCAAGCGGTAGTTTTGGTACAATGACGTATATAACACGCGCGATCGCCTGCATGTTGGATTGTTTGCCAAAAGAAGGCGATTTAGAGTGTAGCATCTCGTAATTCCTCTTTTGACGTTAAATATTGAAGAAAAACTTTTTTTTCTCCATAAATAACCGTCCGGGGTTTTAATTTCGTCGAATTATTCTTGCGTGTCTGTGTGAAAAATCGGAAATTGCAATAAAAAAGACAAATGTAAATAATTATTATGTTAAATAAATTGATATAAGATTGAAAAAATAATGAAATAGCTCTCATCATTATTTGAAATTTTGGTTTATTTCTGATATTTTTGTTTTTCAGTTTTTGCTAACTTTATTTACAAACTATTTTAGTCAATGTAAGGGATGTAGTTACGCTTTAGGAGTCTTTGAGAATGGATTGATTCGTGAAAACCAAGACGGTCGATCAAGTTTTTCCTGTTTCTCTACCTCAATTTCTCCCAATTTATCTTGCTTATTTGCTTCCAATTGTTTGATAAATTCCGCTCTGTATTTCACTTTGAATGGAACGATAATGTTCTGTTCATCTTTTGCCCTGACGTGCTTCAGACACGCTTCTCTGTACGACAATCCATACCATTCAATTTCTTCTCTTGTATACTGAAAAATTTAATCAAAAGTGAACAATTTACTGCGAGTTGTTGAAAAATAATAAACAATTTAGTTAAATAAATTTACCGCTGATAAATATTTTTCGTATTTTTCATAAACTTCATCACGTTTTACTGGATCTTCTGGGTACAGAGTTTTATCCGCCAGTGCAGTTAAAATGTTCTTCTTGATCTTCAAAGCCAATAGAGAACGTAAATCACAAGCTGGAGTCTGAAATGGAATTTAAAAATATGGGAAAAAATGAATTTTCGAGCAAATATATGAAAAGGATCGTCTTTACCTTCAACAAATAATGATCGAAACCGTAATTTTCAAGAATCAAATCGATTGTTCGACGTGTGACGATTGTTCTCATGTGAGTGTTCAATACTTCACTATAAACAACTGACTTGAGCAGTTTTGGTACCCAAAACTTAGGGGTAGGTCGTCTGTACTTTGATTTCTTTTTGTAACCCAGCACAACTGCTTCGCCACCCCAAATTCCGTGGTCCAGTTCTTTCGGATATGTCAGTGGCAACGGAACATTTTGTATTGGAACACTATTGGATGAATAAAATTAATTATCAACAACAAACGCTTTTTTCATAAATAAAGATTCACATGTTGAGATTAATTGATCGTTTCATCCCCTTACACTCCACCTGAAGTATCACTCCATTCATATTTTCCCTCACGTTCAATATAATGAACTGCAATTGGTTTCTGAATTTTCCATTCACGCCAGAATTTCCGATAAGCCTCTGGCAATTCAGCTCCTATACCTTTTTGCCAACGATTTGGTTTGGGGAAGTAATATAATTTCTATAAATCATCAACATAATTAATGTAACTTGGATCAACAACTCAACTGTGAGAGAAAAAAATTGATAAAAAATAAAGTGAGGTTATGTGACATAATGAAAAAGGAGTTCCAACATGCATTGACGACAATTGTCTCGTCAATTGTTCACACTTTATCGAGTGTACTCGAAAGATTTGAGGTAATTTTAGATGTACTTACATTCTGCAATTTGGGAAACGACATATTTCAGTCTCTTGAAAAATATTAGAAATATTCGTGATGGAATTTGCCGAGAAAAACAGCGACACACTGTGTGTATCACTACACAAACTCGCCAAGCTCAACTCAGTCGAAAATAATGAAAAAAAGTGCAGCATAGATGGAAAGTTGCATTATTTTGATGATAATAAGAGTTTGTAATATTTATGAATCATCAATAATTGATGAACACATGAATTGTATCTTAAATATTTATATTGTTGAAGAATAATAAGTGAATGACGCAATGAAATGTGATTTTGAGAGTTGAATAAATTTCAGAACAAGTTTGAATGTATCGAGATAGCAGGTTGAGATATTATCGATCAGTGTCGGTAAGTTAGGAAGTTCTTTGTTTTATTTTCCCTACCGAAGGATTGAAATATTGGAATCTGCTTTATCTGCTTTAGTGGTTGAGCAGATTGCAGATTTTGCAGTCGGTAAGGCTGGAATATTTTGAAAAGAGAAAAACATGTGAGGAACAGAGTGAAGAATATTTGAATTTCAGATTAATTTTTTCATGCAACTCACCGGATGGTGGGCAGGAAAAGTCGGGATTTCTCAAATATTCCATAAATTATTTGGCACACACACAGGCACATATACAAACTTAACATGAATGACACGATTTTTTATGTAAAACTGACATTTTTCAACACATCATCACACTTTTATCACCATCTTCACTACACACGGAACGAAATAAAGATCACCACTACTTTGGGATATTGCGAGTTGTCGCATAACCAGCAACTTTCCCGGTTTATTGTGCAAATGAAACTTTTTCCAACGCGTTAACCGACTAGAAAAAAAATTCTCGACGCGTTTTTTTATATTATACATGAACTCAACGACGATATAAATTCAAGTATAACGGAAAATCTTGAGAAATCCAATGAAAATGGCACAAAATGGTATCACAAAACTTCCACTTTATTTTAAACAAAAATGAGAAATTACTGTTACCGACTCTTGTTTTCAAACATTCAACGTGTTTACTCGACACAAGAATTGATCCCGACTTTATCCGGATGGCGGTAGGCGCCATTTCCTAGAATTAACCGACCAACTCGAGCCCGCGGTTCCACGAACTCGAATTTGTGAACGCAAAAAAAACTTGTTTTTATTCCATACTGAGAAATGAACAAAAGAGTCGAATATTCGAACTTTTTGTGTAATGTCTTCTTGTGTATCGATTGGGAATCAATTTGAACTGAATATTAATCGAACAAATAAATAATTTCGTGAGAAATATCGAATATTGCTAATTTCTTTTCATCTTTCACAAAATCGATGGTGTTTTTTTTTTTTTTTAGACTAGAAGACAATAATTATGAGAAAATGATCACGAAATTTATTTAATTTTCACGGCGTGAGTTTTGAATTGTTCAATATTTGGCTATTTATATGAAAATAAGCGATGATTATCTGAAATAAGTTGACTCAAGATTGATATAATATTCATTTGTCCCATGCTAATACTGAATAAATGTCCTTCAACCCATAGAAGCCAACTACAAATTTTTACCAACGCAATCCAACAGAAAACCTCACCATCCACCATCCATCCGCTGAAATCCTTCATCCACTCCATCAATAGCATCATCTTCGATCGGAATTATTGCTTCTTCATCGATATTATTACCAAAACGGAGAAAATTCGCCAGCGCGCCAAGACTCCATCCGCACCGTAGCCACCGCCGTTGACTAATGAATCCACTTTGGACAAGAAAGCCACGATTGGCCATCATCGTTGAAACAACAATGCTGATTGGTCCATTTTGAACTCACTTCCACCATACTAACCGAGTGAGTTCTAATCTTATTGGCCGGAAATTGAAGAAGACGTGTGCTGATTTGTTCATTTGAATTTCCAAAAGCCAATGGAAAACGGAATCTTATCACGTGACGCTACACTCAGTGCCTCAACATGAAGAGAAAACCCCTGCATCTAAAAAATTTTTTTTCTCTTCCCCAAGGCGACCAATATTCCATGTACAGCGGTGTATGTTAGGTTATATACATTCACATCCCTTCCATATGACATTTTTACCTGTCCACTAATACACAGGTAATCAAATAAATTCGTTAAATAAAATCTCAAGGATTTCGAATGAAATTTATCGGAAACATAAAAATTTGTTTCTGTTATCAAGACAATCACGATAACGTTGTCTAGAGTGAAATATCACGTCTTGTGCAATGAACAGAAATATCTAATAACAACAATAATCATTATAATTAATGATAAAAGCAATAATAATAATTTTTATGATGACTACTCGAGAATTGATAAAATAGACTCATGCGCTGTTTGTGGATGGACAAAAAATGATGAAAAATCCGACAATCATTTCGCATCGTTAATTCTCGCTATATAATTTCGCAAAATGGCACTCGCTCGCTGTTCATCATTTCATCTTCGTCTGCACCAACAAAACATTATTGAATTTGAAATTACAAGTTGAACTGGTTTCATTGGATTAATGCAAAAAATAAGTTGGCGAGAGTGAGAGTGAGGGGGCAATGATAGAGGGAATACGTGAATAAAATTGTTAAAGTGGGGGAATTTCGTGGGAACGTGGAAGGTAAAACATGGCAACCTTCTGATGACGTTCTCGTATATTATTCATGTACACACTTATACCTCGCTCTTTTATCTCGCTGTGGCAATGAGTGTATAAAGTGTATAAAGTGTATCTAGTTTATGAATCTGTTGGATATATTTTTTTTATTATATCTATGTGTATATAATATATTAAAGCGATTGAAGGAAGTGGAAAAATAGTTGATAATTCAATTTGCCAAATGTATTTTGGATCAAATTGAATACGAAAGGCCAACTGGGATTCCAACCCAGTTCATTGGAGGATAAAAACAGAGAGAAATTATTTTGGATAGGATTTGGTGTATTTTATTTTGGTTATTGGAGCACGAAAATCTGGTGGTGGATAACAAAATCGTTGGAAAAATCACAACAATATTGTGAGATTTATTTTTGTTCTCGTTGGCATTTTGTATACACACCCAAATTCATCATGAACATGTGGAAGGTGCGAGAATTGATGGACAAGGCGTAAGTTCATTTTGTTATTTATTTGCTTGTTTGAGATGGAGTTGAAATTCTAACCTCCAAAGTGTAATTTTGTTACGGAATTTGCGTTTGTTGTTTATGTGAAAATTAATTGAGAATTTGTTTGATTGATGATGGGGTGGATTCTAGGACCAATGTCGTTATGAATTATACAGATACAGAAGCTAAAGTGAGAGAAGCTACCAATGATGATGCTTGGGGACCTACAGGTGAGAAAATATTATCCAACACATTGCCAAGGCATTTGAATTCATAAATTGCCCAGTTTGCTGTTGTTACTTGTTGTTCATGGAGTTGTTTATGAAATAGGGAAGACATTCAAGAAGCCATGACTGTTGTTCAATTAATTATTCAACTCATGTGCAGACTTCTGCAATTTTCATAACAATAAAAAACAAAATTTCGAGGGATTAATCTGATTTCAGTCAGAAAAATAACGAAACCTTTGACACTGTCGAGTAGACATTTGAACGTAGAAATTCGTCCGCTTTGAAAACTGAGGAAAATCAATAAAAAAATAATCAAACCGAGTCCAAACACTTGTAATAATCAAACAGAAAGATAAGAACGATAACGTAAAATTCATCACAATTTGATATTTTCATTCAATTCTATTTCAAACGAAACTGTTTCACTTCAATTGTTTTAGATTTCTCTCATCTTTTTTTTTTTTTTTATTTAATGCATATCAACTTTCTTTTCATTGTCATTTTACATTCACAATGGCGACCTTGTACCTGTTAATATTAAACTCCGAGCGACATTATTAGTACACGTATGAATGTGTGCATTGAATTTGTGTGATTGAATAACGAAAATAAAAACAGCAAACGTAACATGTTATGAGATGAATGTCTATAGATGTATGTTCGCTCACTTACACCGTTGTTTGTATCATTTACAGGTGCTATGATGCAAGAACTTGCCCAAGCCACATTTACCTATGAACAATTTCCTGAAGTGATGTCCATGCTGTGGAAAAGAATGTTGCAAGAGAATAAACGCAATTGGCGTCGAACTTACAAGGTAAAATAACGAAGAGTTTCAACTTTTTCGTTTTTTTTTTTTTTTTTATTGATGAACATTTCATGGAGTTGATCATTCACACGATTAATGGTGAAATATTTTTGATGATACTTTGTCTGTTGTCAAATGAATTTGAACGTTTTATTTGGTGAGATGAAAAGTAAATTTTGTAGAGAGAAAAATTGGAGAAATTTTTTTTCGACTTTGATTTGAAATTTATCATGGGTAGATGATGAAGATGATGATCAAATGCACTGTCGGGCTATTAATTAACGTTATTTATCAATTAGTTTGACACTGATGAAGGTTAAATAAATGAAAATTTCATTTCTCGAAGTGTTCGATTGATAAAAATCATTTTTTCTTTATCAGAATTGCACTTTTATGACTTGGAAATGACTTTCCATATCAGCTGTGAGTCAACTACAATGTTAGAAAGAAAATTTCCAACGTATTTCACAATCGTATACAACTCAAAACAATTTATCAGATATAAATTTTGGATTCTATGCGTAAACACAATCCTAACCTACAAAAATCAACGAATGATAATTGTTTAATTTATTGAACTTTTCAGAGTTTGTTACTGTTAAACTATTTAGTTCGCAACGGGTCTGAACGTGTCGTAACAAGTTCACGTGAACACATATACGACTTGCGTTCCCTAGAGAATTACACATTCATCGATGAAATTGGAAAAGATCAAGGAATAAATGTGCGACATAAAGTACGTGAACTGATAGATTTCATTCAGGATGATGATAAATTACGTGACGAGCGTAAAAAAGCAAAGAAAAATAAAGACAAATACGTTGGAATGTCAAGTGGAGCAATGGGAATGAATTTTGGTAATGGAAATAACGGAAGTGGTGGCGGTGATCGTTGGACCGACAATCCTAAATGGCAGAAAAATAAATCCAACGACAATTACAACGATTGGGAACGTAATGCACATGGTGGTGGTTACGATGATGGAAACAACAGCGACGATGGTGAACGTGAAGACTCTGACAATGAGAATAATCATTACCAATCATGTCAACAGCAATCTAAAAAACCAATCGACAAAGATGTGAAAGAATCAATTGATACTTTGGATAAAATAAAAAAATTCACAGCATCAACTTCGTTATCATCACCAAACAATTCTCCAACACGTTCGCTCTCGAAAACTACAAAGAAAGTGAAAAAAGTTGATCTTGGTGCAGCGGCTAATTATGGAAAAGATTTATCATCATCATCAATATCAAAAGCATCACCAATTAATATAAAAAATGATTTAACGCAGGATAATTTAATGTCATCGCCATTGAAACAAGCGCCGATTGTTAAAAGTAAAAATGACATTCTGAATGATTTATTCGATAGTGAAAATGATAATGGTAAACAAATAAATATCGCAAACGACGATGATTTTAATCCACGTAGCGGTAATGATAATGTTAAAGTGGATAATGTTCATTTTGGTGATTTCAACAATGCATTTGGTGATAATAATATTAAAATTGATAATAATGACGAGTTTGCGGATTTCACATCGGCATTTAACACTGCAACTACCATAAATAACGATAATAATTGGCCGGTTACGTCATCTTCATCGAATTTTATGAGCAATTTGAGTGCAACTGCCATTGCAATTAATTCTATTCAAATGGCAAATAATAAAATTTCCGATGGTGCAAATAATGCCGATTTATTTATGGCTAATTCACCAACTGCAATTGCGAATTTGATTAATGATCCAGCAATGAGATTGGGCAATCAAACAGCACCAACAGCTATGAAAAATATGAATAACAATTCAGGTAATTTGTTTGGATATTCTTTTGTTTTATTTTTCCTTCTATCGTTACCTTTTTGAAATTTCTATTTTAATTTTGTTTCCTTTTTTTTTTTTTTCTTTCTGTTTTATTTTTCTTTGGCTATTTTAGGCATGAGCACGGATTTGTTGACGGATTTTGATGCTTTTGGAGATTGTAGTGCTAATTATTTTAGTAGTAGTAGTAGTGGAAATGCTGTTTCGAATGCCAATCTTATGCCAGGTATTGATACAAAAATGTTTGATTTTTATTGATTTTGCAAGTCGATTCTCTTTGAATTTTCACCTTTCACATCTTTCTTTTACTTTATTCATCAAATTATCACAACACTTGTTAATTTTTCATTGGATGGTAATGTGCAAATGATTGAACCCATTGCAGACGGTGGATTTTTATCGCCAACTCCAGTCAACCAGCGAACATGTGAATCGCAAAATGAAACGACACCAATTCAAGTTGGATCAACTTGGGCAGAAGCAGGATTGAAGATTGATTTGGATAATTTACTTGGTAAAAAACCAAAGCAGACTGGACCAGCACCAACGATGAATCAATTGGCAACAACAAGTCCACAGCATCAACGGTCTCTTGGTAAATAAATAAATCCAATACGATTTTACCGATCATTTTGCTGCAATTTCATTGTGTTAACTAAAAATTTATTCCTTATTGAAGCTCCAACAATGAGAATGCAACAGCCTTTGATGCAACAACCATCGAGTCCGACATTTTTTCCAAATTTCCAGTGAAAATTTACAAATTCCCAACGAAAACATAACCTAGAAAAACTTCCTTGCAGCTAATTTTACTTTTATAAATTCTAAATTATTCACCCAGAATAACAAACGATATTTAGGATGAATTTTCAAAGCAATAGCCAAAAAAGAAAGAAAATAATTAGTAGAAATGAAAGAAAAACGAATTATATATTGTTATTGTACATTGTAAAATGGTTGTGTTTTATTTTATTTTCTTTTTTGTTTTCGCGTTTTCACGTTGCGATTACGACAATATGTGCTTCCCCATCACGAATTTAAAACATTTCCACTGATGATTTTACAATGAAGAAAATGAAACGAAAACAAAAGAAAAAAGAAACAGACAAAATGGCGAATATTTAGTCCATTGTGGCACAAAAAAAGCGCAATAATAATGTGTAAATGACAAAGTAGAAATGTTCAGTTGTAAAATTAAAACCAGACCAAAATGATAACAGAAAAACTGAAATAAACCGAGAAAATTAGAATCATTCCAACAAAATATAACGATAAATAATTAGGTTATGTAATATATTGTATAGAAAAACAAACAAAAAAATGGAGTCAACACACATGCAAAGCTGAAATAATTTCATTTGAAACATATCCGTATAGAATTTGTAACGAAAACTGTTATAAAGTCGTGTGGAATGCTGGAAAAAAATTATTTTCCAATGTTATTGATAATATCGATGAATAATCCAACAGATATTTTTGAAACTGCTTCACTCATTCCGAGACTGAATATGAAAACAAGATAAGGAGGATTTGCATCACCTCTTCATGGATAAATTAAAAGAATAATCAATTCTTCAATTGTTAATTATTATATCAATTGTTTTCCGTTGATATTTGTCGCATTTACAATTTACATCACATATTGAAGATGAATGTTAACAAACAAAAAACTAATAAATGATATAGCAAGATTAATAATTAGCAGTATTAAGGTTAGAATAATTGAAAACGAAGAAGAAAGAAAAATTAGAAATCTTCATTTTTATGTAAATAACATTCTCAACAATTTGAGTTTGTGTGAGGTTCTGAACAGTTCATAAAATGAAATCGTTTCTTTCTTTCTTTTCGTTTTTAGTAAAACAATTTTATGGGTGTTCCTGTTAAATAATAATGAATATATAAACATGTACATATATAATAAAAGAGCGATGTGGGTAGAAACGTTTGTGTACACAAAATAATAACGAAGAGAAAGAAGAATTCAGGAACTCCAAACTCAACATTTTTTTATATACATATATATGAATATATATAATTTTCCTTTTTTTTGTTCATGTAATTATTATTGAGAATTGTTTTACAAACATATTTTGATTCCTTTTATTAAAATGCTCATTGGTGCTGGTGTTAAATTTATATTTTCAATTGATTTTCCATTTGCTTCCTGTGTACCTAACCTCTCTCTTGTTACCGAAGATTTTCTTTCAACTTTGTTTATATGTGCAAAATAGAAATGCACATTGATTTGTTCCTCATTACAATTAGAAGGATGAAGAACTTGCATTCGAATCACATAATCTACGTTTGGGAAAAATGTTTGCAAAGTTTATGGGAATTTCAAGACGCCAATTAGGTTGACGGCCATTGACGAGATCTGTAGCACATTTTCGTTCAGAGCAAACTTTGTTCTTTTTCATAGAAATTCCAAGCAAATTTCCATTCACAAATTGGGACAAGTAAATGAATATGAAAACTTTCACTTCTTTTTGTTATTTTTTTTATTGATTATACTATCGATTGTCTTCAACACGACAATATACAAACGATACTCTCCTTCTCATTTATATATATATATATATTTACTTACACAGTGGAAGAGCAAAAATGATTCAATCAGTATCAACGCAATCGTATTGTTTTGAGGTTATGAAGATGAAATTCAAGAAGAAAAATGATCAGAAATAGAAGTTAATCTACAAATGAAGTCCTCAATAATTATTTATACTTATTATTCGATTAGTTTACATGTCAAAACGTGAATTGAACGAAAAAGTTTAAACATAAATCAGAAGTCAAACATTAAATCAAAAAGAAACTCTAGTCATTGATGCAGTACATGAAGTTATTTACTATTTTTTTTTAATTCTTCTGATTGAATTATCATAAAAGAGAAAAAAATAGCCACACGGTCATTATTTTTTGTACAATTACGATCACGCGATACCACCATACATACGAAATGAATTTTATAGATATACATACGAATACATCTATGATTATCCTGGATCAAACAATCCAACAAAAGAGAAAATAAAGAATACCAAATATTCCAACAATATTCCTATTCACTTTCGTTCTTCTTCTTCTTCTTCTTTTTCTTTTTTGGTGGCTCTTCACTGTTACCATTTTCTGGTGTTGCATCTGTTCCATTTTCACCGCCATTTTCATTAACCTTAATGCTACCATTCATATCGCCATTAATTTCTTCCTGTTGCTCCTCCATCTTGCGTTTCAATTTTTTCTTCTTCTTCTTCGCAGACTCTTGTCCTTTATCAGCCTCAGCAATTTTTTCTTCAATGGAATTGATAACTTCGGCAGCTTCGGCCAATGCTTCTTTCATAACCTCAATATTTTTCTTCGGTACATCACCAGTTTCGTAAAATTTCAAACGATCTTCAACTTGTTGACGTAATTTCTCACCAAAAATAGTCGTTGGTGCATCAGTAAAGCAATCAATACGCGAAGCGATCGAACATTTATTCGCTAAATAACGTGAAATACGTCCCTTATTCTTCGTACCTGCACGTCCAATGAAAGTAGAGTGGAACAACAAACCATATTTCGGTGTGTTTCCTTTTGTTTTCAAAGCACGAAACAGTGCTTTCTCCGCTCCTAAAATTTGCACCGTTGATGCTGGATACTTGGCCAAATTCGTCAACGAACCTGCATGAGCAATAAGACGTGCACCAACCTGATCGCCAATCAACGTTGCTAAATTAGGTGCAACACCATTCATCTTGGAACGGAGATATTCAGCTAATTGTTTACGATAATCAGCCAATGCGATAACACGTCCCGCAAACATTTCAATATTCAACAGATCAATTGGACTGATATCCATCCCCATTGATGATTTCGATGCATCAATGATCGCTTGTGCTTTTGCACTATCCATAACTATTTCCTCCAACTCGGAATGTTTATCATCAGTTAATTCTTTACGATTTTTAATGAACTTTGCAACTTTAGCGTACGTATAATTTTCTGGAACGATTTTAACAAGCTCTGGGAAGTGATAACTGTACCACTCACGTATCCGCATGCTGAACGTGTTGACATCTTTATCCAATTGATCTAACAACGCTATACTTTGTATGATCATATTATCAACACGATTAACGTTGAATTTGACTTTAGCACGTGAATAACTGTGACCTAAACCCAACTGTGCAACTGCTGAACTCTTTGAGGTTAGACCTTTGATGAGGTTATGAAAATGATGACGAATGCCGCGAATTAATTCAGGCACTGCACCTGTATGATCGCATTTGATACCCAATGCTTCAGTTATACTTGCACCTAACTTCGGATCAGCTACGCCGAGTGTGCATTTTAGTTTGGATTTCGGCACTGTTGAATCGAGGAATAATTGAAGATCTTCTGGTACGATACCTTCTGAGATACTGTTGATACTCTCCAATGCTGATAGCGCAGTTTTGAATGGCAGAAAACCAGTCAATTTAATTATTGAATTGAATCTTGATAAATCCGTTACTGACGCTTCCACTTGAGGCAAAAGCATTCCAATCTCTTCGAATTCTTTCACGCTGAACAGAGCGTAACCGGCTGCGTGCTCGTATAACACAAAAAGCGCCTGAAAAATCATCAGGGAATTACATTAATTATTAGTTTATGCCATTGTATGCAAGTTTGAGGTTATGAAGACAACTGGGACGAATTTATTTACTAACAGCCGATCAACAGTGGGAATTTATATGAAAAATTGATTGATTGTGTGGACATTAGTGTGAATCAAGAGATAATATTGAATTTGCAGGTTATGTGCAATACAATTACAAAAAAGGATAGACAAATAGTTGCCAGGTGTTGTCTTCACTAAGAAATCGAAGATAAATCTTAGGAGTTTGTGGTATGTTTGAAAATTATTGAAAGGTTCCTTGGTAACCTCCAAGTCCATGGTCATTAAATTCAATCGTTAATTTAAATCCATGTCATGGATAATGGAGAAACAAATTATTTGATTGGATTGATGATACTATGGAGTGCTACATTTATTTATTCTTGAGCACCTTCCGACAAAAAAAAAACAAAGTCTTAAATAATGACGAATGGATAATGTGATGAAGATATTTAACTCACCATGATGCCGGCTAATTTATTTCGATTATTTCAAACTATTCACAAGTGTATTTATCGCATGTTTTTTATACTTTATCTGTTGAATTTAACTCCCGATTTATTGTACACATGTGCTT
Source organism: Meteorus sp. PSUC_FEM 10030008 (assembly GCA_018881525.1). NCBI lineage: Eukaryota > Metazoa > Arthropoda > Insecta > Hymenoptera > Braconidae > Meteorus > Meteorus sp. PSUC_FEM 10030008. Next base: position 25,402 of record JABMBR010000683.1, read on the forward strand.
GCTCCGTTATCGAAGGAGTCTGTGGGACGCACCGGAAATACCACGTGCTGTTGCAAAATGGTGGCTGTGCCGGTAGAATCGAACGACAACTTCACGGAGTGTAACACAACTGATGAAAATTGATTCCTTAATTGTGGCAGCCCTGACATCTGATATTCACTGAAAACCGTCAGGCGGCGCCTCGACCACAGCGACTGAAGCGCTACGAAAATTCAGAGATGCCAGCGCCATCTGTGAGCACCGAGGCGCGATATCGAAAGAAAAATGGGCGGGGAATGAAAGGTTGCCACCCACGTGCCATTTTATTTGGAGGATCATATCACCAAATTTCTTTGAATTGGGTGAAATATTCCTACCCACTTGACATCATTTTTTTGGCAGTCGCGCCACCAAATTTCTAAGAATTGGGTGCGGCCGGTACATTCTGAGAACGTGCGAAGCACCATATTCAAAACTTTGCCAAGTTTCGGCAGAGGCGAACAAGTTCAAACGCGTCTGTCGTTGCAGACGGTAGAACGGTAGACGGTTGATGTTTGAATATGAAGAATTGTATGAGATCGATATGAACAGGACGAGTAAGAAGTGAAAGACGATTCTCTCATGATTTTGAAGTAAAGAACGGCATTGAGCGCAATTCAAAATGCGTCAGAAATATCATGTGCTGTCGCAAAATAGTGGCGGTAGGATGAACAAGCAACTTCATGGTGTGACAACGATGGAAATTGATTCCTGTGGTAGCCTTGATTTTCAATACTAAATTTGACTAACAAAGATCGCCTGGAAGTAACGACTGAAGCGCCACGAAGATCCAGAATCAAAATATGAAACTTCTCGTCTCGGTCATGTCGTCGAAATCGATCTCCACATTCTTTTTCCATATGAAATATGTGACGATTCAACTCGATTCAGCATTCTATTTGGGTCGGATAGTTTCGAATTTGTAAGTTATATGAAAATTCGAACAAATAATTTGAAAATGTGATGGGCGTTCGAAGTGGGCGCCATTTTTGAGTGACATGGCGAAATAGTGAGGGGAATGGGCGGGACGCGGTGTGCCTTCCCGCCTAAACGCCATCTTTTTTCACAGTGGCGCCACCGAATTTCTCAGAATTGGGCGCGGCCAGTCAATTCTCAGAACGCGCGAGACGCCATATTGGAAATTTTTCAAAGTCGCAGCGAAGTGAACAAGTTCGAACACGTTTCGATTCCTGCTGTTGCAACAAGTTGGAATGGTTTATTAATAGTTATCAAATAATTGATAGTGCCTAATAATGTTGTGACGGTGATATCAAAGCCGGAAAATCAACTATTGCGAGATGAAAATGGCCAAGAGGAATAGCAGGAACCAGATCGATGACCAAGAATCAACACAGCTGAACGGGTGAGTAAATAATTTGACGGAATCATATCATTTTACAATAAATTTGATGAATATTGATAACTCTGTGCTTCTACTGATGATGAAATATGAACAATTGTGCATTGATCCAGCTATGGAAAGGTGAGAAATTACAGTATTCAAGGCCATCAATGTACTGTGCTATACCTAGAAAAAGTAAAGCAGTGTTATCATACAATTGTTGATGAATAGGATGAACAATACCCACTGAACATTCATTATGACCAAATGATGTTGAAGATACTTCCCGAGACGACAGAAAAATTTATTTCGTGCCATTTAATTCCTTTGCTCGTTGTAGAAGTAGCAAAGCACATTCTTGGAGTTGAATCTCGCAGTCTTTCATCATATTTTCAGTGAATTATCATCAATTTTCAATTGTTGATTGGATAGGAAGGGTCTGATATCATAGAATAATTCAAAGATTCAAAAAAAGCGACCAAGAGCGACCAAATGATGACAAATAAATATTTATTGTCATATAAAACAACTATACAACGTCAGATGAACAACAATTACAGCATCACTTTGGTCTATAAAAATAAATTCACAATATCGCTCTCAAATTAGAAAAAAATTCATCCAGACGACGCGATGTTGCGCATTTGCCTGATTGCTGCAACGATACGTGGATTACATCCAGTACTACCGGATAAATAATCATCAACTGGCAATCGTAATAATAACGACATTTGTTGTAAATTAACTGACAACGACAGGCCTAATTCCTCTAAAATATTTCCCAAGTAATCAATATCGGTAGCTAATTGTTTACAAGCACTCGAATTCAATTCACAAATACCCAGTGCTTGATCCTGAAACATTTGGCAGGTTCCTTTAGCAATTATACCCAACAGAATGTCGGTAAATCCAGACTCACATGAGCCTGTTGTGTATTGCGTATCAGCAGCTCTCAACGCGTGTATCAAACTTGGATTATCACGCAATAAAAATGGCTCCAAATGTTGTGGCAATGTCATTAAATATTGTCCGACTTGAGTTATGTACTCTTGTGGTGCAAAACTGTAATCAGGCAAATCCAAATTTAGCAGATGATTGTCATTGTTGATGTCACTGCTGTTCTTTGACCACGCTGGAGCTTTTTGTATGAACATTAATTGCGTGTAAATCGGTGCAAAAATAACGTCGTAAGTTGTCCGATGTAAATCACTACACAAGATGTTGATTAATTTTTTCACTGAATCCAAAATTGTTTTGTCGTTGTCCTGCAGTGAGAGAATCAACTCGTTTAATTCGTTACGACCCGCTTGAGTTAACAACAATATTTTATATTGTTCAAAGACTGATATTGTTGACGATGACAATTTATTGTTTGCCTCGACGATGTTTATCACCAAAGTCTTTTCCAATTGTTCAATTTGTACTGATAAATCACCAACGATTTGCATTAATGTTAAAGACATTTGAAATAAATTCCAATCTTCGTGTTTAGACATTCGACGTTCGATTTGTTTCAAAGACAAACGGTATTTTTCGAGATATTGTTTGAAGAAATAATTTAAAGCTTTTAATAATCCGTGATAGTTGCAACCGTTTGTGAATAATTTGCAACGTTTGTTCGCTTCGGAGGCGAAGTCGATAATTTTCGAGACACTTAATGACAATGAATTAATTGTGTCACTCAAATTGTCATGATTGCAATCGATTGAATTTAATTGTTGATTCAATAATGCAATTTCGTAAATGTTGTATTTAGATACGAAAGTTATGTAGGGTGAGTAAATGGCTTGTGCCAATGTTAATAATTTATTCGAATCGGTTAATTCGTTAGATTTTAATGTCACATCGATTGAACTGTTCAAATTGTTTGCAAAATTTCGTGTTATTTGTTTCAATTCCATCAATAATGACAATTGCATCGCGTTTGTTTGTTGTTTCAATGATAAAGAGATGCTGTCGGTTAGACTTGGATCAAGATTTCGTATTAGATCAGAATAAATTTCAATTAAATTGTCGATTTTAGTCACCGAGAATATTTGGTTGAAGTATTTCAATTGATTTTGCCATTCTGATAATAATTTATCGTAAAATGAATGCAAACTAAATGAAATGGCGTTGGTGTTGTCTTGTGATTGTTCAATTATCTTACGCCATTCTTGTAATAATGAAACTTTGACGCAATTGTGATAGTATTTGAGCAACTGTGGTAGACGATCCATGTTGCGGAATATTTCGACATAATATTTCGACTTTTCGTAATTGTTTTGAGTGAAACATTGAACTACTTGAGGTGATGTTATTGCTTCCAACCGATTCTTCAGTCCTTCGAGTTGCAGCTTCTTTTCTTCATAATCAGTAGCTGTTATCAACATTGTTAGAGATTTTTGCATACTACACAATTTTATTGCAATGGATTCAACATCACCGGCTTCAAACACCTAAAAACGAAAGATTTTGTGTAGGAATTTTGATTTCAAGAAAAATTTCTTTTTCATGCTGATGCAATGAAATTAGCATTGAAATTCTGTTCATAATTGATCATTTTCAGACTCGAAACACCAGACAATTTATTTATTTCGAGTTGAATCGATGAAAATGATTGATGAGCTGCTTCAAACATGCACAAGCGTAGCTTTTTCGTCATTAAACAAGCTAAAATGCTTTGATATAATCAAAATGGTGAACAAACCTCTTCAACGTCATTAGCAAGAACAGTCCAATTATCTGCTTCATGCAAACTCTGTTTAGCAGTTTGTAAATCAGTCTTCATTTTGTCAATCTTCTCCAACGTTGACATTGAAAGTGCCGTGTCTTTCTCCACCTATTTTCCATCAAATAGACAACAAAAAGTACAGGTGTTAATTCCGAATAATAAGGTCGGACAATTGAATGATTAAATATTATAAACATTCGTTCACCCGCACTATTTCCTCCTTGACAATACTCATTTTGTCCTTAAGTGCAATCGCTTCTTGTTGCAGTAATTGAGTATCGCGTACAATCCGTGGTAGATTTGATAATACTGATTGACTCGTTTCCTCCAATGATCCGTTGACTTGTTGCACATATAATTGCAGTTTTGATACGAGTGAAGACACAAAAGCCTTGAAAAATCATCAGAAAAACAAATTAGTTCATAGGCAAAGCAAAACGGGTTGGAATGTCCATTTTCGACAGGAACAAACACGTTTGTTCACGCTCAACGGTCGTTCATAACAAACCAATAGAAACGATATAATTGTTCGTTACAGTTAAGTAATGATGGAGAAGTTTGTTTCATCATTTTAGTTTCACTTCCATTCCATCTCACATCATTGAAATCATCAATTCCAATGTTGAAAATAATTAATTCAATTAAAGGGGGCAATAAGGAATATGATGGTTGAATTAGTGTGAATGAAAGTGAAGAATTGAAAGAGCGAGAGATAGAAAAAAAATTTTTTTATCATTTTAAAAATGCGTCATAGAGAGTGGCATTGACCGCAACTTGTAATGTACAATACGCCATCAAGTCCGTGCAGGCAAAATGTGCGAGTGAGACAGTGTATGATGAAAAACTCATTTTTTTTCAAGTATTTGAATTTCCGTTTGAACATAACTGATTGGATAAATAAACATTTGGACGTTGTGTAAATTAAAATAAAAGTAGAGAAGCGTGAAAAAAAAAAATTCTGCGTGTTTGAAAACGCTGTTTAACGGTTTTCTCTCTGCATTTTTAAAGTCTCTCGAGTTATTAATTTTAATTTTCGCACACACATTCATTCACACGTACATACACATGCGTGAATAATTGTTGATTATAAAATTATTCGTAATGTGACTCACGTCTTTGTCATCTTGTGCTTCGGCTGATTTAAATGTTTTGTTGATCCATTCTTTAACATCAAAATTATCGTCGGAAAACGCCGCAACATCCTGAAGTGGGTGGCAACAAATTTTGAGGTTAGACAACATCTCAATATCACATTACATTTGTTTAATTATCAAATTTGTATTCATGACATTTTTATCACTCGATTCCTACTGGATTTTTGTGATTATCAGGGAAACACGATAGGAAAATAAATCCACACAAGCTTGAATTGAATCGAAAAAAACGGAATTAATTGGTCAAGAATGTGGGGAAAATTTATTACTGCACGATAATAACAACAATTCAATATTCTATTCACTTCTTACCATTTTTTTTATTTCGTTTTACTACAACAGTTGCGTCGACTTTATCTTTTTATTTCCTAACCTCACAATTACATTAATCGTTTGATTATAATAATGGATTACGAGAAAGGGGAATTGATGTTGACGCAGGAAAAAAAAAAAAATTCATGTACAATTAATGTGACGTGGATAGCTCGCTCGATAATGCAGAATTTCGTTGAGAATTAATTAAATATGAAAATTAGAAATTATTCACCGCAACAATTCAAGAGACGACTCTATGAAGTCATCTAGTTAATCATCAAAATCATTTCGAACGTCATCAAAAATCATTGGAGTATCAAATCGATCATTGCGGCGGGACTTTTCAAACTTTCAATCGTTTCAATGATAACAAAGTTTGTTTTTATAAATAATATATCAATGAATTTGCAATAAGTAATTGAATATTGATTAGAGTGAAATTAATTTCAATAAAGCTGAGTCGCGCATGAGAAGTGGACAAGTTATCAGAGAAAAATTTAATTGGCCATTGAAACTGCACCGGTTCAAACAAGTAGTGGGGGATAAGAGATAGGACAATAGACTTTATATTAATTAAACTGCCAATTTTTTCATCAAATTAACTTCCCAATTCATCAGAATATTTAATGGATTTTTTTATCATTCTGGATGAAACCGCATCAGTCTGCCAACGTCTGCGAATCTGAATGCAGGCACAGACACGTTTCGCACTTGAATCCATCCAATTCAAGGAATTCACAACTATTTCAATTATCAATATAAATTGACGAATCAAACGTGCAAATCGTCACACATGTGTTTGAGTCGATACAACAAACATAAAGAAATTTCGTAAAATGGCAGCAGTGTCGACCTCATGTGGCCCCAAACAGGAATCAACACGTTCTGGTGTTACATCCAGGTACATAACCCCACTATTTTCATGTCCCTGTTGAAAATTCACATCTGAATAATATTCTCACGAAGACAAATCAATAATTTCACCTCTGACCAATTATCTTCCCTTATTTTCAACTCAAGTTAACAGCTGCAAGATGAATAAATTCGAAAATAGGCCTCGTCGCTGTTGACCGCCATATTCCGTTCTTTACTAGATAGACGCTGCGTTTTTTTTTTCCTCCACGCGGGAAACATTCAAATATTTGAATATACTTTCGTTATTATTATGATTATTATAATATTGTTATTATCAGTACCATTATTGTTCTCGTGGTATGAGTTATAAACGAATATTTCTATTGGTTCGTTTATAACGGGACAAAAATTTCATTCTCACATTCCAATGTGGAACTTTCCAAAGACAATTAATTTGCAACAACCTCACCCATAAATATTCAATTACAGTTTTATTAATAATAAAA
>JABMBR010000694.1:0-32294 GCA_018881525.1 Meteorus sp. PSUC_FEM 10030008
TGGGTGCTGCCCTCATTTTTCAGGCTTTCCCTATGTTAAATCAAACGGAGTAATTTAGTTACAGTGGCCGCCATTGGCATAAAATCATGCTCTTTCCATCAGATTTACACGTAAAAGTGATAGTCAGCGCCAGCCCTCCCCATCATGACTGCGCTCGGAGCGAATAGCCCATGCGATGAATGACATGGGTTATCCTCTTTTGGCTTGGCCACATGGAGAGGGTAAATTGAGCTTATGCTCTCCCATCACTAAAGAGTGTGGGGGTTCGAACTATGGTACAAACGAACACACAGCGCTACGCGGTGAATGTTCCTTAAATTAAACTTAAGTTGGTACCTTTCTGATACCCAGTCAGTATGTTTAGTCAGCCCTTCTTTACGTATTCTCTCTTAAGATACTAAAGAGTGTAAACATAGAACTACTATTGTAATAAAAGTTATAGCAGGCAGATGTTTATTATCGTACGTACTTCTACGATTCCAGAATCTCGTCAATTTCGGGAGGGGGGGGGGGTGTCGAACCCAGAGACATGAACAGAATTGAACGAATTCATAGTTGAATTGTTCGTTGAAAAGCTCTCTACAAAACTACTCAGATGTTATTTCATCGTAAAATGGCCTGGATAAAAGTTAGAACCTTAAAAAGGAAATTTGTTCCAGAATTTCCACCCATTTTTTGTTATAACTTTTTCATTGATCACTTTATGATGAAAAGTGATGGAAACAAAGGTGTAGACATTTTAACTTCCTACAAAGAATATCTCTCGAAATTTCCTGTGGGATTACTGGTTCATGAGATACAGTGTGAAAACTTTGCATCCCTTTTCCTACATAGCAGCCGGGGGGACAAGAGTTGCAACCCCATAAACTTGAAATTAAGCTCTTATTGATTCTTTCTTCACATGAAAAAAATACAATTGCGTTCTCTAAGAAACGCAACCCTAAATGTAACTTTTCAATAAACTAGTTTAGCGCTAAATTTCCATAATTTTTTTCCGGGGAGAAAACGCTGATGCGCATGCGGACGAGTATAAGATTCCGTCGCATTAGCCAATGAACGTTCATATAAAATTCAGCAGTGATCATTCATCATTTAGTCTTTACCGTAAGTTGATACTTAGGAAAGTATTTATTTCCACTATAGAAAATAGAAGTCTCTATTCTCCACCGTTCCCACTAACACTCTCGACAACCAACATGACCAATGAGTATCCACTTAGGACTGATGAACACATATATATGTTGTGAAATCTTAACCAATCACATGACTTTGTAACGGTAATTGTGAATGGATGTAATTTCGAAAAAGCGTCAACTTCAGTTGCCTCTCGGGACACATTTGGTTAGGATTGTCTTGATCTTTGGGCAATGAGAAAAGAATTGCTAGACAGATTGCAAAGTTTGATATCGTAATAATCTGGTTTCCCATGAACACACGTGTAATTATAACATCTTCTGCTTAGAAATTGCGGCAGTATTAAGGTATTGATATACGTTTATGATTATACAGTCACATAAATTGATCAAACAGTCACGGTTTTGGATATAAATATTTGTCTATTTCATTCCGCTTCATTAAGTACATAAGAATTTTGGAGAGTTAGTCGGGTTAACAAGTAGCATCAAACAAATTCCTATAAAAAATTGTTTCTATGGCGTTATGCGTTGGCTTCCCGCGTTTTTCACCAAACCTCACTGTATTCATATACACGTTGGCGCAGTCTTTCTACGAACTCCGTATCAACACAAATATTGGAGTGAATTGTTCTATATTCTGTTTCATTGCACGTGTTTCGCGGTCATTTCATTCTATTTGACTTATAGAAGATTTTTGATCATTTCTCATCATAATTTTTCCGTTGACTCTAACCTCCACCTCAGATTCTCTGGTATTGATAGATGGAGCACCTACCAGAATAAGTTCATATCAAATGTTTGAAATTGTGGAGCATTTAGTTACACTTGAGCTTTCATATTGACTTTGAACATGCAATCAAAATTTTCAGCATCTACAAATATTGTCGCATTGAAGCTCCAGATTATCAGACTATGGCGCCAACCAGGGTATCTCAAAGTCAGAATAAACCGCCCAATACAACTGTTACTAAGAATGGTATCATAACAAGAAACCAAAAAGCATTAGCGAATAATGTTAATGTGAAGCTGGCGATTGTCACGAAAGATCCTAGACTGAAACGTAAAGCTGACGCCTCGCCACTCAAGGACAAAACCACGAAACGATCAGCATTAGGAAATATTACAAACGTTAGAATGATATACTTTCAATAATGTGTGTATCCACCGAGTCATTCTAACTCTAATAATGAATATGTTTAGGCAATTGGGAAATCTTTGGGTGTACAGTTGCCAGAGTCGAAAAAACATATCAAGAAGGGGCTTTTACCACCACAATTGAAACAGCCAGTTATATCTGGACTCACTCTGAGAAGTGGTGAAAAAATAGTTCTAAGATCAGATAATGCGATACCATCTCAAAAGCCAAGAGTCATCCCTAAAGTTGCAACCACTAAATTGACTGTCAAGAAAGTAGAAGAGAAAACAGATAATGTACACAAAAAAATATTGAATCTGCGGCGTAGTATCGATACTGAGAAGTCAGATGATAGTTCGTTGTATGTGAGTGCTCTGGAAGAAGTTTGTGAAGGAAGTGCGAAAAGAAATGATCAAATTCATGAAAAGGTAAGGTATATAAACAATATTTGTTCAGTGGGCGACATGATCATCAGGAAAGCAGTGTGCTTGCGTTACTATTTTTTGAAATGAACGATACTTTTTGTGATAACTATAAATCACTTACAGATTGATGAAGAAAAGGAGCCTCTAGAAGAAAATGAACGAGGGGAAAATTCTTTAAGTGTGCCATCAGTCTCGATTGCTGAACGTCTTGATGCAACACCAAATACTGTGTTACCTCCTGGAGTACAATGGGATTTTGATGCGGAAAATTGGCGTGATCCATATCAAGTGTCGCAATATGCGATGGAAATATTTACTTATCTCAAGGGACGTGAGAAAAAGTTCCCAATAAGCGATTATATGGAACGACAAGTTTGCTTGTCGCGGTGGATGAGATCGCTATTAGTTGACTGGATGGTTGAGGTTCAAGAGTCTTTCGAGTTGAATCATGAGACTTTATACTTGGCAATCAAATTAGTTGACTTGTATTTATCTAAAGTAACTGTTGGTAAGGAGACATTGCAGTTATTGGGTGCGGCTAGTTTATTCATCGCTAGCAAATTCGATGTAAGGGCACATGATAATTCCACTTCACTGAATACCGTTTTCTGTCAATGATTTTCATTGGACATTTTCATTTTTGTCTCTTCACAGGAAAGGATTCCCCCCATGGTAGAGGATTTCTTGTATATATGCGATGGTGCTTATACGCAACGTGAACTGATCAGAATGGAGATGAATGTATTGAAAATGGTTGACTTTGATCTTGGGATTCCACTGTCATACAGATTTTTACGTCGATATGCGAGGGCGAGTATTTTTATCATTACCTTTTCACATTGTTGCGTTGTGATGACATGCTTTTTCGGTTGACTATCCACTTTCCCTTCATAATTGTTCTTTCATCCAATAGTGCGCTAAAGTGTCGATGCCTACTTTGACTCTAGCACGTTTTATATTGGAATATTCTCTAATGGATTACTCGACAATAATGTTCAGTGATAGTAAAATCGCCGCTGCTGCCCTCCTTCTTGCACTGCAAATGAAAGATCTTGGTGGATGGAGTCCAACACTTGAATATTATACAAGTTACAAAGTTGATGACATTCGAGATATAATAAACGTCCTCAATGAAGGACTTCATCGCACGCACAAAGATGCATTGGCAACTGTTCGCAATAAATACAGTCACAAGTAAGTTCCATATTATCATGAAGATGCATACAACGAAAGCAGCACCGTTGTTTATTTCCTCCACACGACTGAAAAGTTTCTCTAAAAATTCAACTGTTTCGAAGAAGATAAAAAGAATCTCATATAGGTTCAATGATTGATCCATTATAGAAGATGGAGAAGCAATCCACATAACACAAAATTCATTGGAATGGTGCCATGAATGATATAGTTCCTTTTCGCAATTAATTACTCATCATTATTTTGCACCCAGAACTGATTGTTTCGATGCCTATTCTCATTCTGTTCCATTTGCGTTTGTCCTTCAATTGTTTCGAGATGCGGGTAACAAATTTGATATAGCATATGTGTAACCCGATTGAATAAATAGAGCGCGAATCTTAAGAATGTCTTATAATTGGCACATGAATTGCCATTGGTGCACTGCATAAGTAGTTATAACCCTCCGGAATTATTGCATTACGGTACTACTCAGTTGTAACGCTTCCGACACTTCGGATGTATTTAGATTCTACTCAATTTCACAATTCATATTCATTTACTAATCAGCAACTTTTCTTTTTTATTTCTATGCAGAATCTTCTTCGAGGTAGCGAAAGTACCATTGAAAAATATATTGAGTATATAGACAAATGGACGAGTGAGTATAAATTGCTTCGATGTGTGGGGTTAATCAAATAATACTCGGACAATTCAATTACAAATAGTGATGCATATTTCACTTAGACCAATCGCATAATTGTATCCCGCTATCATTCTTCAGAGAATGACAGAAATTAATTATGTGAGTGTAATGATAATTGACGAAAGAGATATCTGAACATGATGAATCGCATGGAGTTAATACGCTCTGAAAGAGAGCGAAAAAATAGAAGACAATATTGGTAAATGGAATTGTGAAAATACGGAAATGATGCAATTCGATGGGCAACATAAGTTTGGCATTGCAGATTTTTTTTGGATACGGGCATGATAGTTCACTAGAATAGTGAAGATATTGTCAATAATTTTCCAATTATTTATACACATGAAATCTTTTTTTTCATCTCGTCTTTTACATCGCAACTTCATTGTACTCTTCAGTATTTATAAGTTATTTTAATATTGTATTACATTAATTTTTGCGTTGAATAATTCACTGGTCTCGACGCTAACACTGTATGACATCTTTTCCACCCAGTTTTGTATGGGAATTTTTCAACTCGATAAAATCAATTATTACTCACCTTTGTGTACCACGTCATGATGGAAGTAAATATAACCATACTAGATATATTATGATTCTAAAAATTAACGATTTATATATTTCATGTGTGTGTCGAGAAAGTGGATCCACCACATTTTTTTACGATTTCACATATTCCAATTAAAAACATAGAATGTTTGTGAATCAATCGTGAACACTCGTGTGCAAGGTTGCACGTAAATGCAGAAATTGTGAACGATTATAATAGCATGGAATTATGAGCTACGGGAAGATTTGTTTGAAATGAATAGTGATAGATGCTGGATACAACATCCACGAATGATTATCGATAGTATTTATGATCACGAAATTCAAGGATAATGTATGAATAGAATATGTCCAAACGGAATGAAAATGACAAAAATTGATAAACTATTGGCGTCGTTTGGTTTAATTCGTCATCAGCCTATAAATGATTGGCATACCGAATAAAAATTACAACGATTACATCATGTAATATACTTTACTATATCGTTTTTCTTTTATCATATAGCATAACATTGCAATTTTTCATTTTTATAATAATAATTATAATGAAATAATAATTCTTTTTAAGAATGATGACAATAATAATAACAAAAGTATAGCACCATAAATCCCGCTTTCAAATTTCGAACTTCTAATGTGATCGTAAGTAATGTTTGTTAGCCTTCTGTTTCGGCATCTTGGAGGCGTCGGATTTTCATTCTTCGTGAAGTTTCAAGCAAAAATATCAGGGTGAGTCTATGGCATGATGGTATCCAGTAAATCACACAAAGTTCTGGGTGAGATCCATAGTGTATTTCTTTGCCTTTCCAATTGACTTCGAACAGACGATATTCGAACAACCCCCCCGAGAAAGTTTGGAAAGTATTTGCTTCGCTAGAGAACTCTTTATGATAATCATTAGAAATTGAAGATTTAAATGAGGTTAGAAAAACCAAAAGTATTTAGTTCTCTATCATCTGTAGCTTTGCATGATCGCGACAATCGGAATCCATTACTTCCAAGCGCGTACCGTGTTGGTCCTTCTTGAGCAGTGACTCTACCTTTTTTATTCGTGTTTATGCATTGTTAGGAAGCGAGATACTGAAAAAATTCTTGTAAGATGAATAGAAACGATAAACGTATGAAAAATATCAAAATAACATGCATATAAACCTAAAAAGAATGTATTCCCAAAGATCTATTGTTATAGTACATTAATAGTTCCTGTTCATGGAATTATCATGATCTTTATCGCTATCATTTTTTTTTCTCTTAGTAATGATAACAGTCCTAGCAAAACTTTTTTGCATTCATTTTTTATATCCATCATCGCTGCTTCGTATACATACAAGGAGGGACCGACAAACATGTATGTTCGAATATTTCTGTGAAAGCTCGTTCCCGAATTGAATCTTCTCCGAATTTCCTATTGTTATACATTCAGCATCAATGACGTCATTTATTGTTTTTTTTGTTCTTCACTGCTCTTATCAATTGATTCAATTATTATTATAACATCCTACCTAATTAGCTGATTGTTATCTGTACTATCTCATGGATTATATCGAAATAAATTTAGCATGAAAACGATGCATTTCTTTTTCTTCCATCCACTTTTCTTCATGTATATCTATATCTACATTTATATGGTTATTCTATACGATGCTTGCTCGCACTTTTTCAATCTTCCGCGCATTGTTCACAACTGTATGTTTCATATATAAAAAAAGCTCAATGCCCATTAAATTCATAACGTCTTCTTGGCTCATTACTGTTATTGCCGTTATTATTTGTAGTCTTGTATCGTTCCATTACGTGGGGAGAGATCTATGCTGTGAATACAATATTCTCTTGATTTGAATTAAATGTATAATTAGTTTGAGGATTCTTTGTTTCGTAGAGTTTAGAAGTTATACGTGATTTATCGATAAGTATTTGATTTTCATCATTAAATGATTGGAATGACTATATCCAGCTTGATTTGTTTTTCGACAATTGTAGACACTTCAAATCATTTTCATTTTCACTTTGGCGATTTTTACCAGTCTTTTCGACTGTCTAAAGAACAAGTACAAAATTTGAACTGTATCTTACTTCTCTTCATACATTGGAACTGGCTTCGTAGGTAGTTTCCACTTTAAAATTGATTGCAAAAATGTCATCATCATTCATTTTCTTTTTTCCGCTTTCGTTATTACCAATAAAAGCATTTTGAACGGACGGGTTTGGTTACCGAATTTTTTTTGAATTAGTTCCCATTTTTTGTTTGCTAAATCACATAATTATGAATGCACTATATCCCATCTTCAAATCGTGTGATGCTAAACAATCAGCAGAGTCATCGTCAAGAATTCATTTCTCATATTGCTTTTCTTAAAATTGGTATACGAAGTTCGAAAGGATCTCAATGATTAATAATTAGCAATGTTATTCCATCAGTTGATTGATAAACCAATCACTCATTCTCATTTTTGATTCTGTGATAGTTTCCAACTTTTATTCTTTTACTATTTAATTTTGGGATACCTCCAACCAAATGATGTTCATAATGCTTCAATCACCTTATAAGTGAACAGACTCGAAAGCTCCCGAATGTGAGAAATCACCAATATCCACCCTACTAATACATTGTTTATGCTTTTTATTTGTGTTGTGCATTCTATTTTGAGGGGGATTATTGGTCCCAACAATTTTTCATAACGAAATTTAAATAAAATAAATCTGTCTCATTTTTCAACTATAAGATTCTATAAGTCACATCTCTTTTCTTGGAGGTTTCAACTCGGTGATTTCGACTATAAACATTTCCTCATTCCAATCTACTTAGGAGTTTGATCAGCCATACTGCACAATTGGATGTTCGAAATAGAATATGAATGTCTTCCTCACATTCCGTCGCATAGAGATGTACTTTTATACACCTAACTTTCTAATTATTATACTCATTATATTCTGATCGCAAATATTAATTCGTTTCTCGCCTTTCAAACTTTGTCAACCATTTTCGTGAAGCAGAGATGCCACACAATAAAATGAAATATTTAATTAAAACGCCATAAAGCTAAGTATATTATAGAACCGCAATATAAATATATATTAGGATTTTAGTAATTGCGCAAATTATGAAAGCAATTGAAGCTCGAATGAGGTCAATGACCAAGTGAAAATAAGGGTTCTCGCAGAGTCTTTTACTTTTTCATTCGGGAGCCGACCCCGCTATTGCAACACGTATAATCCCAGCGCAGATGTCACCATTCTTTTTCGGCTTTCTTTCGTTTTTCTCCTCCCAATCATCGTATCATCGACAATCCGACACGTGTCGCAAACATATATATTTGTATATATATTTCTATCACAAGTATTGATATCCAAGATCAAAAATGCATCCAGGATAAACTTTGATGTTGTTTATTTCAAAAATCTTTTTTTTTTTCATCATGCATAGGTGACTGGCGTGGAAACGTATAGATGAAACTTCCCATAAGTTCATTGTGTTTATGACTGAGACATTTGCATTTGCTCAATCTCCATAACTAATTGATATTGTGATCAATGTGATGCATTAAAATTCTAATAAATATGGTAACATATATAGAAAAGAAAAAATAGCATTTGTGTTTCTATTTTTTCCTGCATTTAACGATATCCTCATGAATGCCCAATTCTAATGTTTGCGAAAGCTATGAGATTATTCTTGAGATTTGTTGAATAGTTTTATAAAATAACTAAACCTCCAATATCTCTCGCATAATGGGGTGTGAAGAAAATTCGCGGTGAGGATTGGAATTAGAATTTGACTAGAATTGCCATACATGCTGTCAAGTTCTAGAATTCAAGCCGATAAGCACTGCAGCTCGTTTCATGATCCTGCAAATTAATTGTGCACCGGGATGCTGACGGTGATAAGTCAATTCGGTTAGCCGCCAGCGCTTCTTCATTGTCAGCTACCCAGTAACCAAGTGTATCTGTGTCGTACGTGGGAATTATTGTTACTTCTGAAAACAAAATGATTGAATAAACATCATCCTGATTTAAATTTCATATTTGCATATTCAATTTCACGTTTACCGAGACTTTTATCTTCCCAAGTCTTCTTCGCGTGCAACAACGCATCATAGACCTCACGACTTGGCTCAGTACCACTGAAGACGTAATAACGTGCGCGGACACGTTTAAAAAATTCCAATGACGCATAGTAAGAATTTCCATGATGTGGAACATAGGTGAGATCCAGATAAACTGGTTGAATTTTATGCTTTGATTCTCGCGATTTTTTGTCACTTTTTATTGGACTTTCAGGACCTTTTTTATTTTTTAAATTCTCCGAAATGACTTTTTTTGGTGGCTTTGCTTCCTTTTTCAAATTAGATGATGCCATTTTATTCGTCATCATATGATCCGATGGCAGTTGCGTGGGAGATGGTAATCGCATTGGTTCGCCCCAATCATGAAAAACGTCGAAGTCTAAAGAGTCGGGTGAAATATCGACAGTCCGTACTATTGCGACATTCCGAAGGTTGAATTTCTCGGGTCGTTCTGGAGGGGGTAATTTGAGGGGAGTTCCCCATTCATGTACGGGATCTCTCGAGGTGGAACTTCCAGCATCATGTCGCGCTTCATCTTCATCATTATCATCACCATCATCATCTGTGACGTTCTGATATTTTTCAGCCCCACCTATTCCGAGATCGCTCATTTGCAGAAGCTGCGAACTGGACATGATATCTATCTGCTTACCGGATGCAAGTTTTTTGAAAGTAAAATCATCAGCATTTCTATCATCATCGTGATGAACTGCACCTTCAACACTTTTCGAAGAGACATCTGGTAATTGACCATAAACACTGCTGCTCATATCAGTATGTGAAAATTCTGTTGGTCCTTCAGATTCCACATAACTATAGCGTTTCGATGAAACAGACATATGTGAATCCTTCTCCTTGACATCGGTGTCAACATGTTTTCCTTCACTTAAGTTGATAGTGGATCGAATTTGACTGGTACTACTGAAGTCCTTCTGTTGACTGCTCGCTTCGGAATCTGGTGCCTTTGATTGTTCGTTTTCGTCTAGTGTTTTCGTAAGTTCTGTTGACGATATTTCAGTCACAACAGGTGGACGATCTGCAATAGTTACGTCGAGTTTTTTCGTTGTTATCGACGTCTCGCCTCTTTCATTAGTTGTTTCCGTAACTTCTTCCGTTGTAGTAATTATTTCACCTTCTTCGGACATTGTCCGTGTTGTAGTTATTGTTGTTTTTATGATTTCACCAGTGCGGAAACCTTCTGGTGTGCCAGTTTGTGCACGATAATCCGCAACATCTTTATTTATATCTGGTGTAGAACAGCCAGATCTCTTACCGACAATTAATGATTCTTTAAGATCTTTCCGTGATGTTACTTTCATGATTTTCGACTGGTCTTGATCGTTTTGTTCATTCGTATCTTGGTTTTGGAGATTATCATGAGAGGTATCAAACTCATATTTCAAATCCTCCTTTCCATCATCCTTTTCACGGACATTTGTATGCCGAATCAATTTTGCTTCAGTAGTTTGTCCATATTCTGTAGAAAGTTCATTGGCACTTGGACACTTACTGGTATCTGGTTCTGTAATCTGTCTAATTGTACAACTCTCGAAAGATGACGTTGCATCAGATGTGATTGGTACTTCTGCGAGAGACTCGGGAGTATCAACACGTGTGTTCACTTCTGGTGTTGATTTTCCGGAAAGAGTAGTGATGTGGGTGGTTCGTATTTCTGTCATACCACCAATGAACGCTTTGTGGAATTGAGTCTCAAATTTGTCGTCATAACGTCTCACCTCTGGAGTCGAATAACCAGAGGATGCTTGTTCAGGTGTCGATTTACAAGAGGAATGTTCCAAGAAATGTTCTTTACATGAGATTTCGGAGTAGATTTCGTCTTCGAATATAGTTTCTCGGGATAATTTCAGCTTTTGTATTACTCTCACAATGATCTGCAATACTATTGAACGACGTACTGACATGGCTTTTTCAATATCACTGAGAATGAGCGATGAAATTTTTTTACTTTTTTCAATGTAATTTGTTATCACGTACGTTTCAATATCTCTCTGTCGTTGTTCTGAAATCATATCTGATTCGTCGATATTATAATACAAATCAGGATGATCGTGTTTCTCATCCTTTCTTTCTTCTCCCATTTCTTGAATTTTTTCCCAAACTTTTTCTTCAACCAATGACACTTCCGGAATATTTTCTTTAGCGACAAGACACTCGATGATTGCGAGAATAACAGTCTCTGGCACTTCTTCTGATTCAACAACCTCGGCAATTGCCTTCATGGATACCTTGATTTTTGGTATCACATACATTTGAGTTATATAATTTTCAATGCGTAATCTTTTTGCAAATGAAATGTGAGACAGTATGAAATCCTCTCCAGTGGTGCTATGCTGATACTTCAATTCATCATCAACAATGTCATCTTTGTAATCGTTGCTATCAATGAGTGATTTTTCATTGATATTTTCCTTCATGCACATATCATGAATGATTTCAATGAGCGTTGATTTCGGTATATCATAGAGTGCGATTATCTCTTCGAAACCATCAGGTGCTATCTTTCTCTTCCTTGACACATACTGGCTCATTATGAAATGTGAAACGTCCGTTCGATTCATTACTGATTTATCATGTTCGTCTTGAGGTTCTACAGAATCGTGTTTATATTTCGAACCCTCGTCCGAAATTTCCAGTGGTTCATCCCGATGTTGTGGATCCAATTGACCTACAGCAGGTTTCATTTCCTCCTCATCTTCAGATAAATCCGCTACTGTTGATTGAACGTGAGAAATTTTCTCATCGGTTTCCGTTAAATTTCGAGAATGAGATTGATCTTGCGATTTAGCAACTCCCAGTGGTGACAAATTATCAATATGATGAAAACGCCCCAATTCCGTATCGGCTTGTGGAGACGATGATGGTTTTGCTTTTTCACAAACTGAACTCTTATCAATTGACGTTTTTGTTATTGTAGTATCCTCAATGATGGCGTTAGGTCCTTGTACGGCTGATGTACTGGCACTTTCCGAACAGTCATTTGAGAGCTCATCGCTGGATTCTCCAGTTGACATTTTTAGAGACTCAAGAATCATAGCGTCTTTTTCATGGATGAAACCTGTTTCGATAATTGGACTTCCTGATGATTTATGCTTCATAGGGTCTCCAATCTGTTTCTTCTCATCCGTTAATTTCTGATGTTGTAGTAGACTGTCGTCGTTGGGTATTTGGTCACATTTCTGTGATGTTTTCACCATATTCGTTATGCTATCAGTGCTAGCCGTGCTGCTCATATTCGCAATTACTGCATCAATTCGGTGCTGTTCTTCACGGAGAGGGGAAGATTTTCTTGATGATTCCAGATCACATGTGACATCATCGATTGTAGTTGTATCTAATATCAGTGTGGACATACTCGCGATATTCATCGGAGAATTTTCGAGTGGTGAAGACGATTGCTGTACTATTTTATGAGATAAACTTGGTGATTCCTCGTGAATGTTTTCATGGAGAATTTGAGTTTCCACATTTGATCCGTCACCAGTATCATAATCGCTTTCACTGTGTTCTTTGAAAGAAGATACGACTTTAGAAGAGGTTGATGATTCAGTTTCATCAGTATGTTTAGTTTCATGACTCAATATATCTTTTAAATCCGAAACTGCAGATATCGGATGGACTATTGGTTTTTGGGAGTCTAATTGAATCACTATCTTCGAATCAAGTGACTGAGCGGTTGAACCGTTTTGCGAACCCTCTTTTCGCTCCAGTGCTATAGCATCTGTGAATTTCAAAAAATTCAGATTATCAGAGGGGTCATTGGATGTGATATTCAAGTAAACTGCTTGCGTTATATTACCTGATTGATTCGGTGTAATGTCAAATGTGGTTCTAGATTCCCTGCGTGAATTTGTTACACTGTCCATACATACTGTTCCCAAAGATGCAATATGTGTCGGAGGAGATTTATCATCAGTCATTTTTATAACACTTGATGCGTCAATAATTTTCCCTAGTTTTTCTGGATCAGTTGATTGGGTCAATTCAAGAGTCACTGGCTGTTGGAATGAATGTGATAACTGTTTCGAGACTGCAACGGAACTTTTCTCGCGGTTCGATAGGTCAGGTGCAGATGATATTGATTCCTTTCTATCTGAAATGAAGTCTGAAAAGTTCCCGTCAGATGCGCCGCCTACTTTTTCCGGGGCATCAATTCTTCTTGGAAGTTCGTCAGATAAATTGAGCGACGGCGTTGGTAATTCATCCTCTCTAGTGATTTTACTCTCTAAGTGAGCGGTTGACTGCGTATTCTGCGATGAGATTGCAGATTCATCTTGGTCCATGACAGGTTCAATTGGTATAGAATCGACTGGGTCCATATCTTTACCGGCTTGTTCATCTGAAGATTTACTATAGGGCTTGTGAACTAGAGTTTCCACAAGCTTCTCTGCTTCTGGAATAGTAGTCTTACTCAGTGGTTGAGTAATTGTAGTGGTCGTGATTAATTCAATATCATCTGGAGTGAGGCTGAGTTTTCCATGAATTAATGCCGTGTCTGTGTCTGAACTACCAGATTTATCCTTGAACGTAGGTGGTTGGGTACATGAAAATTCGATATCCGATCGAGTATCGTCTTCAAGACAAGTGGATATTTTTTCATGGACAACATCCGACTCCACCATCATAGAATCAGCTACAACTGGCGTTGCGATGCTGAATTCATGACTTTTAGTGGGCAATTCTTCGTTCT
Organism: Meteorus sp. PSUC_FEM 10030008; assembly: GCA_018881525.1. Taxonomy (NCBI): domain Eukaryota; kingdom Metazoa; phylum Arthropoda; class Insecta; order Hymenoptera; family Braconidae; genus Meteorus; species Meteorus sp. PSUC_FEM 10030008. Next base: position 13,897 of record JABMBR010000694.1, read on the forward strand.
CATCAGTACTTTTTTTCTCACTCGATAATAGAGGTTCAGTAGATTTTTTTGTGGATTTGATTTCATCCGGTATAGAGTCGCTTGATTTATCTGCAATTGGTGCTTTTTCAATATCTGCAGACAGATCAGACGTAGTGTGAGATATTTCATCAGCTGGATGTGACGTAATTGATCGCACTTGATTCATTACAGGATTCATTGGAGTATCATCAGATACACTTCTACCATCTTTCGTATCATCGACTTCTTCGAAATCATGAGGTGTATCATGCGGTTTGTGTTCTTCCCCAATGATACTACTTTCGTAACTTGGCGAGCGGATTATTTGTGATATTGTTTGTGATTTCTCTTCACTTTCCAGAACATTAGTTTCTTTCCCAATACTCACATCTTTGTGTAGTTCCATATTGCTCTTTTCGCTTCGGGTGGGACTAGGTGAATGATGAGTTTGATCGAGCAATGCATTGAATTCGTCGGCGACTTCTTTTGTAGGAGTATGTGAATGTATTTCCGACGGAGAGACAGTTGATTTTTTTGGGCTCATACTTGGGCTGCGTGGTTTTTCGGACATTGGTTGCACTTCGGCTTCCGAATCCTCGTCTTTGGGTATGCTTACAGCACACGAATCATGGGAGATGCTAAGTGACTTATCTTTCCCGTCACGTTCATCTAAATCTTCTTCGGACGTCTGTATTTTTGGATCTGGCATAGTTGATTTGCTGCCATTCATAGTAGAGCTGTTTGACGCCAAATCCATGATTTTCTCATCACTCGCTATGTCGTCAGATTCTTCGAACGTTACTCCGACGGTATCGTGGAGCGAACTTGGGGATTCGGCTGGTTTTCCTAGAATGTTCTCATCAGGACTGAGTGATAGTCTTCCTGGCAATGGTGCTGTTGACTGTATGTGATCGATGGTAACGCTAGCTAACTTTGGATCCATTTCATCTTTACCGGTTTCCATATCATCGAATTTATGTATAGATTTTTGATCCAATTCTTGAGGTAATGTGATAATTTCGACTTTTTCGCAACAGATGTTTGTTTCATGATGAGGCGATTTTTGCCCTGTAGATTTTACTTCTAATTTCATCTGTGCATGACTTGGACTGATTGGTAGTTGCACGATATCATTCTGAGTTGTCTCTTTAACATCGAGTTTGCTGAGAGCTTCCTCAGCAGAATCATCAAGCAAGCTTGAGGGCTTGATATTTTCGGGAGATTTACCGGTGCTATCGATGGGTGATACTACAGCTGGGGATGACCTTATCAATTCCACTTGCTGGGTAGTTGGACTCTTTGATTGTGTCTCTCCAGATGTTGCATTCATCTCCATTTCGGAATCTTTTTCTGAACCATAGCTGCTTGATGTTTCTGACAAGCCTAGCGGCGCTTCCATTTCACTCTTTCTACATTCTGCTTGATTTGGCAATTGAGTTATTGTGATTGGTAATAATGAATCACGACGATTCACATCTTGACCGGTTGCCTTCTCAGTCGCTACTCTTCCATCCACGTCTGTGATATCAATAGCGCTCACAGGAGGACTGCATGAGTCACTAATTGCACTCATCGCTCGTTCTTCTTGATGAGATATACTATCGCTGTGTGTTGGTGATGGAGTTTTTGTGGGAGCCACAGTCGATCCTTCTTTTTCGGAGATGGGACTGGGGGACTTTTCACCACTAATCTTCTCAAGCAACTTTGCGCCTTCGATTTCATGAGGGCTTGGAATATCAGAGTGGCGCGATGAACTGGGTGATTTGTGTGTTTCACCGATGGGGTATTCTTCCAAGTTCACTGACTGCTCTATTGGTGGCGAGACTATGGATCCAAATTGGTTCACGGGTTCACTTGCAATCTCTTCATAAGTCGATTGCTCACTCATTTTGTTCAGAATAGGACTGAGAGGAATATCATGTTCGTCATGTGGGCTTCGTTCAATGTGTATCGTGGTGATTTCAGGCGCTGATGTTGATTGTACTTCATCTGGGGTAGGAGTCTCGGTTGTTTTCCCGATAACTTCTTCAACCATTTCTGTACCCCCAACTGTTTTCGGAATATGGGAAGTTGAATCGTGTGTGGAGGTCGGGGATTGTTTTTCGGCTGCGATGGCTCCTTCAAGGCTTTCTGGTTGAATTGTAGAGGCTTGTAGTTCGGTTTTTCCAATTTGATTCTCAATGGAACTAATTGTTCTTTCATCAGTTACCTCATCATCCTTTTTTGCAGTATCACTTTTCGTTGGACTAGGGGTGGATGATTCAAAAGTTGATGATGGGTCTTTTCTAACAATGGTGTTGTCAATCTGGGAGGGTGAATGAGATCCTGAAAATGGCTGTATTAATTCAATTTGATCCGTCATTGGACTTAGAGACTTTTGTATGATTCTTTCATCTTTTGCCTTCGTACCATTGGTGTCAATTGGTGTCTGGTCTAGCATATCGCGAGACGCATTCAGTGATTTTTCATCTTCATCAGCGATACTCTCGTTGGAACTTGTTATCTGACGTTCTAGAGGAAGGCTCAATGGCTTGTTTTGCTCAACATCTGTACTCGACATTCCCCCATTTACTGCTTTTTCAACTTTCTCCTCATTTTCAGTTAGGCTTGTAGTCATTTTTTGAGAATCATGGGTCAAATTTGATGATATTGCGAACTTAGTTTTGTCGATATTTGTAATATCCGATGTTTCATCGATAACATTCTCAGATATGGCCGTATTTTCATTCTCACTGACAATCAGGCTTGATAGATATTCGTCATCACTACGGATTTTTTTTGTATGGCTTTGATGCTGCGGTGTGATAATGGAAACTGATTCTGTTGTATCGATATCAGGAACATGTTGGATTTCGTCAATAGCGGGCTTGTCTTTTTTCAAGTCCTCGTTTCCGGCAGTAACGGGGCTATGTATTTCCTCAGTTGCAACCTCAGCAATATTGCTTTGCGAAGGTTTGTGAGTGCGATCTTGGTCCCCAACACACGGGATATCTTGAGATGGGGATGGAGTCCGACTCGTTTCTATACTAACAAATGACGTTTGTTCGTCGAGTTTGATGTCATCTTCACTTTTTTCACGTGGTGATGTTTGCATTTGGTCAGATTGCAGACTTTTCGCTTGAATGACGATGCATTCCTTTGTGGAAATAGAGTCTCCTGTGAATGGAATTGATTTCCCCACAAGCAGAATGTTATCATCTTTTTGGGAACACGGACTTATGTCAGTAGCCCCTGAGTGATCGATGGGTTCATCGACCTCCTTCACAAATCCTGTTCCTTTTTCGGATGCTTCTGAAACTGACATACGCCTTGCATCTGTGATAGTTTTGGTCTGGTCTTCAGATGATATATCAGTGATTGTTTTGTCATCGGTAGTGAGTGGAATAGATATAGAAGTCTCATCTAGTGGAGATATATTCATTGTTTGCGAAATGTTCGCTAGCTGTTTGGTAATCTGAGTAGCAGCAATTTCGATTGCAGGTGTTGGCGAAGACCGTTTATCCGTTTCTGTTATCATTTCTGGGGTTTTCGCTGTGCTCCTGCATTCCACAGTATCGTCGTCAAGTGTCTCTATTTTCTGCCTAGAATCTGGCAATGATTTATCCAAGATACTGTCAACGTCGGGTATACTTACATCTGAATGGACAGAGGTACCTTCAATCATTTCGTCTGATACAGAGCTGACAGTTGGACATACGCCATCTGAAGGTTTATCACTAATGAACGTGATACTTCCACCTGCACAAAGTTCAGTTTCTTCACCACCGTCTTCGCTGGTAGCGGTCACCACCATTCTTCTTACGGTTGCAATTTTTTCATCTTCTCCATCTTTGGGAACATCAATATCTTGTTTGATTGTTCTAACATCAATAACAACCTTTCCTGCATCTTTTTCCGTTGTTTCTATCATTGAATCAGAATCTTCATAGTGTGCAACAGATTCTTGGGTGATGTTCGACGATTCATCCACTCGATGAATTACTCCAGGTTTAGTCTCGACGTTCTGCAGATTGGTGTCCGATAATTTCTCTTCTGCTTCTATGACATCGTGGATGTCATCCTCCATCGCTTCTTCAACTTCACTCTGCACTCTGTCCTTGTGATCGGAGATGCTCAGTTTGTATTCTTGTTCTACAGCTTCAAAATCGTCACCTAACACTTTTTCGACGCTTGTCGTTTTCTCTATAACAGGTTCAATCTCATCATGTATATCTCCAGATGGGAAGTCAAGAATTTGATCACTCAGTTTGCCATTCACCGAATCACTCTTTGATACATCGCCAACTTCTGAGTTATTGTCGGCCTGTAGCTCATTCCATAAATTTTCAGGAATGTCAACGACATCTTGCTTCTGCAGTTTTTGTTTTATTATTAGTTTTTCAATCATTGTGATGATCATACATGTAGAAATTCGACTTCGGTGATGAAAATCATTGATAAATTTCATGTCGATTCTTTTCCCTTTGTCTATAAATTCAGTCATGAACTCTTTCTCCAACTGCAATTCGAAATCTTCACATGAGTCGAGGTGAAGACTCTGTCTGGGAGTCTGACTGTGACTGGTTCCTGCATGTTTGATTTCTATTGAGTCGATTTCTTCGTCTTTGGATTCAAGAAGTTCTTGTAGTTCTTTGCCAGCGATGCAAAGTACTGAATCTTCTTCAATTCCTCTCTCTCGGATGATTATTCGAATAATCTGTATGATTATCCAGATCGGTGAAGACGTTCTCCTCGAAATATCATCGAGTATTTTCCTAGTTATCCTTGTATTTTTTTTCAGATAGTCATCGTCAATGTAATGCTCGATCTCAGACCTTACATTTTCATACGATTCAATTTGTGACTTTTCCAAAATATCCTCATCGGTAACAATTTCTTTTTCAACCATAACTTGTTCGACAATTTGAAGTATTTGCTGCCGGGTAATATGTTTCACTCTCATTATATATTCCAATATTTCAGTAGTTGTACTGATTTTTTCAACTAATATTAATCTTTTCATTATTTCATGTATATCTTCGGTTTCATTAACGATGTCAACGATCATTTCAGGTACTTCGATTATCGCCATCTCAATATTATCTTCAGTTTTCACCTTCTCATTTGAACCCTCTTCGAGTAATCTGGGTGATGGTGGTTGTGAATCAGGAGTGATCACTACGAATTCGGCGCACGCGGCACGAGATTTTTCTTCGAAGGTTATCTCTGAAGTTTCTGTTTGCTGCTGCTGGACATCATCATACGTTTTATGGATATCAACTTTCTCACAAACGTGCTCAGTTCCAATATTGACGACATCCATTCCATCAGAATCTACTGCATTAGTTGTGACGCGATTTTGCGCGTCATCGGTTTCCATCATATCAAGACAAATCTGCTTGGCCTCGAATTTTTCAGTTGTATCGTCTCTATCGGGTGAATACTTGTCAGATTCTGTGACTATTTTTTTCTCTATACATGGTGGTTCATTGCATTCTTTTTCTACCAGTTCAGTGTCCACCGCTTCTTCGACTTCTCGACCATGATCGATTGATTCGGTGCCCATCTTTATGTTCTCCAAACAGGGTTCTGCTGGTTTATCCGCGAATAGAGTTTGATCTGAGAGAAAATCATCAGCTCTCATTACTTCTGCAACTTTTTTAACAATCTCTGTAACATCTTTCGGCTTGTTCTCAATTACTATCCCAGCTGTACCGGCAAGGACTTCCCCTACATCTCTCATTGCTTCTTTGACATCTTTTACAGGGCATACATGCGTATCTTTTTCTAAATCGTCATCCTCAAGTTCGTCAACTCGCGATGAAACTGATTCAATCTCGGTCAGTTTCTCTACAACACCGTCTAACGTTCCCTTGACATCATCTGCTTCGGTCACTGGGGCCGCCGTGGGAATTACAACGTCTTGCTCAATGACTCTTTCTTCCAGAGACTCAAGCGAGTCTCTCAAACTATCTTTGACAGTTTTGAATTTCTTTGACGCCTCTTCTAGTAACGCTTCGACCTCTTCCACATCTTCACAAGCACAAATTTCATCCTTCTTCGTCGGTTCCTCAACCTCAGTTTCTAACAAGGGATCAGCAATTTCATTTTCATAATTGTCTTTTGTTTCGTCCCGCTTGCACTCTTGTTCAACTTTAGGAACTACACTGACTATATCAGGCGCTTCTTTTGGCGACACAGACTTGGACGAGGATTTTTCATCGATGTCTTTTTCAGAATCTCGTCTAGATTTACCGGTCAATTTGTCCATCCCTTTTTCGAATTTGTCGGCAACTTTACCAAGGAATCCGAATACTCCTTTCTGTTCTTTCGAATCTTTCTGTTGGACAAGTTTTTCTTCTTTCGGTTTGTTGAATTCATCCACTTCGTAGAGCTTTGGATCTACTTCTTCGTGCACAGGTAGATCAGCTACTTCATCAGGAGTTTTGACGATATCTCGAGGAACAGCTTGGGCAGGCTGTCGAGCAACACATACTTTTGCATCAGTTTTAAGTTCTGATGTGCCAGTGCTCAAGGGGATGATCTCGGCCTTTGTCACGATTTCCATACGCTTCACTTCTCCAACAATCACTTGTTTCTCTATTGTGTGAGATTTGATGGGTTCGACTGGAATTCTTTCATCTTCGGGCAGTGTTGGTGCCGTTGTAGCACCGGACTCGATGGTTGAAATTCGTTCCAGTGATTCTTCTAATTTTTCACGGAGATGCGGTTCTTTGGAATTGAGTTCTGGTTTTGTGTCTGTATCAGTGGTTTTCTTTTCTGATGAGTCCAATTTTTCCGGAGTTAGACTTGACACCTCTTTTGTGATATCTTCACCTCCTTTCTTAGCAGAATCATCTCTATCTTCAGTCTTTTGATTTATTCCTGTGGAAAATGTTGACACTTCCTGTATATTCCGTTGCAATGGTTCAACATTTTCTCTTGTCCATTCGTCCTCAGCCATATCCTCCGCTTTTTCTTCAGGACTCGTTACAATAGTATTATCTCGTGCATCGGTCTTTTCTTGTTCTTCTCCAATACCTTTTTCGACATCTTTTTTTTCCTCATATTCCATCTTTTGACGATCTTCATCAGCTCCCCCCTTCTCTTGCCTCATTACTTCAATATTTACCCTTTCTTCATCTTCATTATCTTCGTCGTCAATTTCCACTTCTTCATCTTCTCCTTCGTCTTCCCCAATGATTCCCTCTTCTTCCTCTTCTTCCTCTTCTTCTTCCTCTGCTACTTCCTCTTCGTCTTCTCCTTCTTCTTCTTCCTCTTCGTCTTCTACTTCTTCTCTTTCTTCTTCTTTCCCCGGTGCATGTTTGACTGTTACTTTGTAATTCAATCCCTCCCTCTTCTGGGATTGTTGAACGAATCCGTCTTTTTCTGACTGCGCTGCATCCAGTATATGTTTGTGCTCCATCTCACCGCTATGGATAGAGCTTTCAGTGCACATTTCTTCTTTTTCTATGATTAGATATTCATCTTCTTCTGTGAATTCTTGACTGGGTTTACGTGATGTCAGTTCTTTTCTCGGGATATCATCTATGTCTGCAGTTACATCATCTTCCGTCATGTCTTCCTCCTTCTTATAATTCGCTTCCGTTGTTTCTTCTTCACCATCAAACTCATTATTCATTATGACACATTCAGTTCTCTCAGCTTTTTGAAGCACTGCCTCAATTTCTTCAACAACCTGACGTTCTTCTTTGAGATCAGCAAGTACTTTGCTCTCGATGGAATCTAGAGACATATCATCTGATCGCTCTGTGAGACATTTGTCAACAAATTTCGCGACATCAGTTTCAATAACTGACGGAGTTGAAACTGTCGACGATTCAGCGGTTCCTTTCTCGCTCTTAATCTTTCTTATCATTGTGTCTTTTTCTGAAGTGACAGAAATTGGGGCACTTTTGAGTGATTTCACTGGGCTGCCACTGGACCGAACCTTACTAGGACTCGTCACAGGCTTGGCTCGACGAATGACAGCTTTCTTCTCAGTCTGAATTGGTGGTTGAGCCGTTTTTGATTTCGGCAATGGTTTCAACGAGGAGCTTATCGAACCAGTTGAGGACATTTTTTCTATATTTTTTTGCTCGACTACTTTTCTGTTATTTGCATCCTTAGCACTTTTAGCAGGTGGTGGTGCGGGTTTTGCTGACGTTTTGTAGGGAGTCTTAGAAATAATACTCTTAGGAATTTCCACTTTCCCTGTCAATGCATTAAATGTTTTTTTCGGTGTTGATGCTTTGATGGTCTGCTCTGTAAAACTATCCGATTTTGAATCAGTTTTCGGTGCCCTGAGTGGAAGTTTTCCAATTTCTTTGGTCTCTCTCTTTTTGTGCTCATTTTTATTCTTCGTCCGTTTCGATATCGCAACCCTTTCTATTTCAGTTCTAGATTTAATTGTATCTACTTTTTTCATATCGTTCTCTCTATCGACTTTTGATGCATCTTTCTTTGCATCCTTCTTTGGTTCTTTGAAAATTTTTTCACTTTTTCTCGTCTCCGTAATAGCTTTGGGATAATCTTTTCCTTCATCAAGTTTTTTATTTTCCAAGGCACTCATTTTCTTTGTTTTGATGATTGGGAGCTGCTGCTGTTGTTGCTGCTGAACAACGTCAGGCTTTTTCATATCTACGATTTCTCGTTTCTGCTTCTTACTTTCGATTACACGCTTTATATCTTTTTCAGCTGAACTCAGTTTCTGTTTCATTGATTTATCTTTTAATGTTGTTAATGATGCAGAAGGTGACATACTTTTAGCAGTGCACGTTGCATGATTCAGAAATTCTAGATTTTTCAGACGTTGAAGACCCTCGAATATTTTATGCTGTGGCGCACTACCTGGGAATAATATTCTGGTGATAGTATCGTCGGGGTTGGCCGGCTGCCAAACTAACAGAGCACAAATTGAAATCAAATTTTGAATGGGAAACGCCATATTGTTTGGGTCTTTCTTGTTCGAACCAACAAAGAGTTTTTCGTCAGAAGTATTCCATTTGGCCAGAAACTCTCTGACTTCACGACAGTCTTTTGTTGGGCTGAGTACATACATATCCAATGTACCGTGACCAACTTTATGATAAAGATTGATAGGCTCATGATCACGATAACACGTGTGTGGACGTAAATTGATGTGCTTTAGATTAATCATCATTTCTTGTCCAATATCAGTTAAACTCAAAATTAGGGGATCATGATCTTTCTCACCGTCTGGTGAGTTTAAATGTTTCCGTTCCACTAAATTACAGAAGAAATGACCGATCTGTGGATAAACATTCACTTCTCTTTTCTTTTTCAACACACTTGACATGCCCCCAACATTGCTATTATTCAATCTGGTGAATAAGACAGCATCCAATCGGTCTAAGTGTCGTGTGAAATCCCAAAAGCATGATTTCCTGGCGAACCCACCATCTACCAGCATATTAAAACCATTTATGCCAAAAAGGGCGGCATCACCTTGCCCACCTGGGAAGACATACAGAGTTGGATGACTAAATCGAATATTGCCAACGACATCTGACGGTTCCATCAAATCGTCAAGTTCTTGTGGCACTAAGTATTGGCTTATGTAATTTGTGAAGCCTGTTATTGCCGGCATATCTGCCGTGAGTACATCATCAGGATTCAATCGAATTCGGCATGACCTGTCATTGAACAGTGAGGTAAAAGTATCAGAACAAACGTTTGGCGTTCCAATAATTCTTTTGCATCGATTCATGTGTTTGTGTACCTTGTGTGTGGTTCTTTCGATAATCGTTGCTCTGACCAATCACCCATTGCAGCACAATGAATATCTACCGTTACACTGTTCTCATAAGCTCTGAGCACTCTTTGGACGTCATGTTCATTGAATGCATCCAAAAAATCGGCAAAACTGAAGGTTCCATCCTGTTATGATTGGAAAAATACTGTGAAACTACTTTTCAGTCTATGACAATATTGACAAAAGTAGAATTGAGATTGAGCATCTACTGTTAATGTATTTCATGCAATTTATCATTCTTTTATAGACCTGCAGAATCCAGGAACCATTCTCGCTGAACGTGTAGCCGGCGTGAATGATATGGCGATGTTTAGTAAAACTAGCTAGCAAATTTCTAATACATTGAAGTAGAGTATTAGTTTGCGGATGTATTAGGATTTCAGTAACGAGATTTTCTGTCGCATATTGTATTAATCGTTCGCCTGAAAAATTGAGGGAGAACGCTTATCAGACAAGAATCTTCAACTAATATTGCGTATCATCGCTTGAGTCCCAATAATACTTCAGCCCTGAAGGTATACGAAGGTTAATGAGATTTCCATTCGCGATTGAACGATCTTGAAAAACTCAATGAAATAATGTGCCATCGGGGTTTAATATCAAAGTTTTAATCTTGGTCTAAGCCGAGTATACGAGTGATAAGAAAATTATTCGCAGTTTAGTTTTTCCTGATTGATTTTACGCGAAGGGCAGTGTGGAGTTCGTAGGATATTAGAACTTAAGCGATGTGATCATGACACGTTGTATTGTCATTACCATTTCTTGCTTCTTCCCCTTCAGGCGATTGGTTTACCAGTGCCTGTAATTCTTTTGTCAGATCGACGTGACAACTATCTTTGTTCCACGACAAAAAACCTGAAACACATGACTCATATACTTTATGTGGAATGGGAGAGCAATACACAAATATATGTTTCTTTTTGCGTGTTTCAATCGTCAATATTCCATAATATTTCTTTCATCGGATTCTCCGTTCCGGATTGTGAGTTTGGATATGTGCGCCGATCGATCCAACTCAGAAGACATCACGTGACGGGGGTGCGGCAGCTGTGACGTCATAGACATGGCGCTGTATAAAAATGACGCAATGGCGTTTTTCCCATTCTTTAACAATCCCAATTTTTGTTGGTAAAATACTTATTGGTTTGAGAACTGAAAGGGAGAACGTTCACCTTTTCTACGAAAAAAGTCTTCCTCTGATATTGATGTGAGATTTTATTCACTAACACCTTTTCGTCTACAGCAGCGGAAAGTGAAATCTCATTTTTTGTTTATCGGAAAATAGGGTACTTGTTCATACGTATGATTTCATCTTATGTGTACTGCAACTGAATGTGAGGGATTACGGTTGGTAGTGAATATATTTCTGCACTCAGAGCCGGAACATAGGGAGATGTCTCAAGGCCAGGTTCAAGAACAAATAGCGAACCCCGACGAGTTGGGAATGGTAAGAGAAAAGCAGAGAAAGAAAAAACAAGATAGAAGCTACGAATATACAACGCGCGAGGGGAAGCACAAATGCTCACGATAAATTTAGCCTAACTTCATGTTTCCAATTCTATCTCTTGTACGGAATTTCCCCTATCCTCACAAATACCGCAGCGGCTTCGTATGATGGGATATGCTATTCGTGATTGCAAACACCTAAATCATATCCATTTTATCAACCTCATTTTTCTTATTATCCATTCGAGTCCATTCAGAAGACTAATTGTGCACTTGTTTCATGTACCACCAAGCTCTATGCAAGGTTTCTTATCCACAATTCTATGTACTTCTTCCCTTACAGTCGGGTTTCTATTGTTATTAGTAAGTGACGAAAATTTCGTAGTATATATTTGAAACGTACCTGTAGCTAGTCGATTGATTATGAGGTCTTTGTGTTGCGCAGTGTGGGGTTCAGGAAGCACGACAAGCAGATAACATCCACTCAATGGTGATGGTGGTGGATGTTGTTGAAGGGGTGGAGCTGCTGAAATAGTAGTCATTGATACTGTGCCTAATGCCATATTCTCGTCTATGGCCAATCCAGATTTTTCATCTTCGTTTTCATCTTTGTCTTTAGTCGGCTCCATTATATTCATACCTAGAATATTGAGTATATCAAATGCGAATATGTCATGGTATTTTTTTTTCAGATTTATTGGGAAATTTCATGGGATCGAAGTTTCTCTCGTTTATCACGCTCAAACTCATTGAAATCACAACAGCTTCAGAAGGGTATCGGCAGAATATAACGCTGTGTTTTTTATTGTGTATCGGTTCGCTAAAAATTCCGAATGTGAAGAATAATAGAAATTCTGTGCTCATATTGTTATATATTTGAAGATATTAGTTTCAGTTTGGTGAACTATTGACTGTTCAAAGTGTTTAATTCTCCCTTGAGTACCAAATTGATGGAACACTGAATAATGTAGGTGACTGTCAAATATTCATGAACACGAATGGGACGTGAGAGAGTCGTTATTGGGGGAGAAAGAAAATAGAGCAGTCGAAAAGGGTTGTGTCACAGTCCAACGATGTCAATAACTGCTTATGTGTTGTATAATGGAATCAATTATCATGGAATAGAAGAAATACTGCAGACATGCACAAGTGTAGTTTTCTTAATATCATGTGGAACGATTATATTCTATACAAATTAAACGAAGGGAAGTACGATATCTCCTATACACAATCCCCCATACATAATAAAAAATTAATATGAGAGGTAGAACTTGATGCAATATTCCTGCTATTTCAGACTGTTCAATTTTCCTGCAATGATATGATTCATTTAAAGTATTCTATCTCATGCAATATGAGTCATTTTTCGACCATTCTATATGTTCCTTTCCATCACATATCGCCCCTAGTAACAACTCCTTCGAAATCATTTCCACGAAATTTTGTGTGCATTACTGATATGATTCTGAAAGGCGTATGTTCACAAAGTAATAATTATGTTTTCGGTGGACATTTTCCCATGATTAATAGAAAATAGATATGCGGTTGCATTCATTAGAGTATCAATAATTATTCCATCACGTCATTTTATGATTTGATTTTCCATAAACTCTCTCATCTATTATTATAATTAAAATTTTTGACACTTACCAGAGGAAGCTTGTTTTCGAGTATTCCCGTAGGAAGTTGAACAAAACAGCAGACTCGAGGGTTTTCGCAAAAAATTTTAGCCGAATGTCAAGCACTCTCTTGATTATCAATTTGCGTTCAATCTTTTTACCGGATAAGGATACCGTTCATTAAGAGAAATGAAAACACGGAAATGAAAGCATACGTTACCACGAAGATGAGACCGAATTAAATGTGGACGTATCAATCAATCAATATCACTGTTAAATATACAACTAAAAAAAGGAAGTTTTATGTATTTATATATGCATTCAGATATATAGTATATACATATATGTTTATATAGTTCATAAAAATTCAAGACAATTATAATGACTATGAACGAGAGTTTGCGTCTTATTTTCCACAGTTTTGGAGATAAACTCAGCAGAAGCCTTGGCAGCAGCTCACACTGAGGGCTGCCGGCTCTTTGACCAGGCTCCACGAAGCCCTTGCGCCGGTTTCATGAAGGGGTTTCCCTCTCCATTGTGCTCTTCGACGCAGTGACGCTATCGTTCGCCGGCGTCCCCTCGCCGCTGTCTTCGCGGAACGACGTTTTATTGGTTGGCGCATGTTGAGATGCCGTACAGTTGAGCTCACTCTTCGATTTGTTTCCCCACTACGCCTATCACCACCCCAAAATTGTGCGGGATTATATCTGGCGTTTAAGAATATTTTGTCATATTAGGATAACAATCCAAATACACTGACACTCCAACCGGCCGGCTAGCGGCAGTTTAGTATTAGCGCAAAAATTCACGTGCTTGACGACACGTACACATGTGCGCGCTTGATGCTTTTAGAATAAGAATGAAGTTTCATTTGTTTTCTGCTATCATTATCTTATGCGAAATACTTCACAATATGAATTGTACACCGATCAATGGATAGTGGCTCAGATCATTTCTCGAGTATACTGAACAAATTTGCCAATTTTTCTGTATACCCCGTGTGCATTCATCAGACGCAGTAATCAGGTGAAAAATAAAATGGTGTGTTGCCATTCTGTATAAAATTATGTCGCGCATTCATTCTATGCGAGATATGCTCATGATACCATCTTGGAGTAATAAGTTTCAGTTTTTTTATACTGAGATCGTCCTTTTCATGGGTGATGTCGTCGAAGGGAAAATATGGGAAGGACTAGAAACGAACATTCATCATGATTCTTGGCAATTCATCTGATTATTCAGAATTACTGATTGTTCAGAGCAGGACTTATGACATTCACCGTGTGCTCTCAAGATAATTTGTAAAACGGATCATATCATCTGTCAGATCGAGGAGATTATGATCGTCAAGATCCATTTTCTTTTTTAGTAATTAAATTATTCTGAATCACTGATGATAAGGAATCCAGAACGAACACTACGTTTTGGATATTTTCAGGATGATTCATTCCTGTTGTTGACATTAACGTATGGAATGGATGGGGTTTTGTTTGTGGGAAATTAAAACAATAGTAAAGATGAAAATTGAAATTTCGATGGTATTTTAGGTAAAAAATATGTCTCGATCGTTGACGCGACACTTCCGGTTCACCCCCACTATTTGCGACGCTAGTATTGACCGGCCAACTACTACTCACGGTGAAAACATGAATTTGTCTTCAAGATACTTATTTTTTCACTATTTATCATGTGGGATTAGTCATCGTGGCCAAAATAGTGGAATCATCTTGTTTTCGTTTCAGTATGAACAATATCAAAATATTTTGCGAACAGAATTCCATTGTGCTACATAAATCGTGTTGGGTAGCCTTCCATTTCTTCAAGTTATGAGTGCAATGGATCACATCCGGGGATGAATGATAGTGTAGCTGATCAATCGCATATTTTCTGGTCGACAATTTAATACTGAAAATTCGTCGTCTCATGTTAATCATGTTCAGGCATTAGTAGTTCTTCATTGGAATAGAATCGCGTTTTGTCACACGTTAAATGACGAATGTGAAACAACTGGTGTATTGAGACGTGACAAACCATATGAAAAATTACTGTCGCATATCGACATTCGACTCCTAACTGTGCAAGTTTCACGTCTTTATCATCTTGCACTACCAATGTCTGATTCTGAAGAAACGAAATCTTTGACATTGTGGGTATCAAACAGAGGACGATTGAATATCTCGACGTATGACTTGCGATGGTTTGCGGAACGAACGCAGTTATGATCTGCATTCCAGTTTCTTGTTCTCATGAGATAATGACCCACAGTCACTACATTACCATCAAAGGTTATTGAAACATTCACGATAAACTATATCCTGCCCCAATTCATGATTGTGGATACACGTTCCCAGTAGATTCTTCCACGGAATTAACGGATTCGGCTATCGCATGGATAGAAGCGTGGTGATGTTCGTATAATATGGCAGTTGATGATTATGCTTTTTGTTGAACTTCTTTGTTACATTAGAAAGTAGTTAGAGGTAAAACTCTTAGCGCGATGTCTGGACTTCAATTAGTTGGTAATCTTTAAGGTTGATTCCTTCACTTAATTCCGATTTAGTTTTGAACTTGTAAATTACTTAGTCAGTAATCGAAAATACAGGAATGAAGTTTACGTGATCAGTCAACATTACGGATCAATAGCATTTTCTCAACATTTTTTTACTGAGATGCGATGAATCATAAATAATCACGATTTTATTGACTTTCAAAATCTTTCTGTCATGGTGTTTTTCAATTATACTTTGACGGGAGAAATTGTTCTATTGACGTTTTGAAACTTATTTTTCTATTCCATATTCGTTTTGGATGCAAATTCTATTACTCAATGAAGAATATTCATCTCATGGAAGCTCTCTGTGGAGTTTATCTGAAAATACCTCTAGATTATGAGAATTCAATGATTCCAATAAGGATTGTGAGATACCCTGATCAATTTCCATGATAATGAACATCAGCTTCATCGTTGAACGTGTCATACGAAAAGTAGGGTTTACCATTTATATAATCATATTCATCATCTTTGATAGTACCATAGAATTGTGACATTGATCATAATGAATGACAGTTACAACTAGGTGGTATTGTAAATTCAATCATTCGAAGTTGGTTGTGTCTGTTAACTACTGATAATTTAATCAGTCATCTATTCTCGTAGAATAAATGATTTTCACGATAACCTCTACAATCATGTTGATAAATCTTACAATCAATGATAGTAATCATTATCATCGAAGCTTTGTATTATATTTATTCTTTTTCCACATAAATATACAGAATGAATGTAAATAGTTGAGAAATGATCAGATTATTTTCATAACTCGGAATTTACATAATCATCGATGATTTGGGCAAATCTTGAGAATTTTTCATATACTCTCCTTAGGCTATGGTATCTCTCATTCACTTATGCTAATGATATAAACGACGGGATTCACACAGCCAATATATGGATGTGAATCGGACAATATTTATTCGTATAAATTCATTTAATGAATATGTATACATAGAAGACTTGATTGTCATTTTCGGTGGTTTAATATGAAAAAAGAAAGTTTCCAAGAACATGTAGTTTTTCATATCAATAGCAGCTCGAACTATCTACGATGGTAAGACAATTGTTCGGATTATCACATTTACGATTTCAACTTTTACAAATTCAATTACCATCTAAGATGATGAAGACAACGATCGAAGTTTTGTTAGTGGAATCATATAATTCCCTTGGTGCAGAGACTAATATATAGTTCATATACAGAATCGGTGATATTAGACAGACGACATCGAGCCTCTGTTGGAATGCCTCGAGTTGTTGTATGCGTCTAGCTTTGTTCAGGACGGCGAGGAATCGTCATGGAATTTTTGTGTGCATATAAAATTGTAAAATAAATTGCTTTTTTGTATTCCGTGTATCGTAATTGAACCATCTTCACATCACATACGATTTTTCAATGCATGATATTGATCAATGAAAGATCTAGAAGGAAATAATGAAAATTGTTTGAGAGACATAGTGAATGTATCGGAAGTTGAATGACTGACTACATTACAATCACTCTTGCGGTAGAAAAACTACCGAGTTTTCTAGTGGGGAAATATGAAAAGCTATAAAGGTCACCTATGGAGACCATGAAGCTATGTGACGGTTAAATTATCAAACTACGAGGTCGATTCCCATGGTGTATGTTTGACAGGCAAGACGTGTGTATCTTTAACTGAATTCATGTGTAAATCTTTGCGAAATCTGTATAAAAAGAAATATGTCCTGTCCGAAGATGTTCAAATATTTCGTATCCTTATATTGGACTTGATGCAAAAATAATGTTTTGACGTCCTTTCAGGAGTACATTCGATGTTGTGTATATGTATGCCCTCTCATTGTGTTTTTGAAGATTCATATACACTCGAAAAATCGACAAACGAACGACTTCGAAGTCTCCTTATGGAAAGAGCTCAATTTCCTAGAAAACATCGTATATTGACTTGGAAAAAATATTTCATGCTCTCACTTGGGCATTGATCTAACGCTACACGTCCATACTTAGTAATTTTTGGTTCCCGAAATCAATATTGATTTCGGACTACAATTGAGGTACGGATTGCGAACACAATTTAGCAGTCATAATAAACATCAAACTTCAGTGTTATATCAGCGAGTTTCTAGAATTTATTTATGTACACAGTTGCAGCGTTCCTCACAAATCAAAATTCGAATCATAAGGGGAGATATTGGGTCTTACTTTTCACGAAATGTCGCGCTAAAGAATAAACATTTGTGATATCACGGACAGGAAAAGTGAGTCCCAATGCAGACCCTCGCAATAGAACGGTTATCATTATGAGACACTATGGAACAATATTGGAAAATAAAATCGAGAATATGAAAAAAATCAAATATACACTTTTGCGATGAGTAGTTATCGAACGCGTAATCATAGTGTCAACTGGGGAAGAAAATTGATGAATTAAATTGAGAAAGAAGAGATCTTTCTTTTATCACCAAAGATTGCATCATACTTTTGTGTATGATTAAGAAGGGAGAAATCTTGCAACTAGAACATTCTGAAGAAACTCCACCCCTGTTTAGTATTAGATAAGTGGACTCAATGTAGAAGAGTGGGAGTAACTCTGAAACATTGGGGCCCGATGTAAGGGCGGAGGAAAGCCAAGAACAGGACTGGATGATCCTTATCATGGAATTTTCCTACGCCTACGATTCCAGGTATAAAACAGGATGACGAAATGTCATAACTCTCGCTCTCTTTCTGATAGTACACCCAAAAGAAAGGAGCCACGTCAATCGAGACAGTAACAGTCGAATTACAGAAAGGAAAAAGTTAGGTAGTTGATCAAGTAACAGTTGAATTGATAATTGAATAATTGGAGTAATAACAGTAGAGTATAAGTAGTAAAATAAGAAGAAATAACCATTGTGGAACTACAGTAGTGATTGGTAGAAGAAAATAAGTAATTACTCCACCAACGTAAGCAAGTCGGTAAGCCATTTGTATTGTATTACGCATTGATTTCAATATACGGGTTCATTAGGACCCATTTTAAATTACACATTTATGCTTGTA
>JABMBR010000705.1:0-32242 GCA_018881525.1 Meteorus sp. PSUC_FEM 10030008
ATATATATAGATAGATATATATATAGGTAAAAAGAGTGAACAAGAATATAAGTAAGAGGCGAGGCACAACGGCTTGTTCCACGAACACCTATTCATCACCCTAAAACTTCTTCCCACCCTAAAGCAAACATCGCGAATTCTCCAATCAACGTCGATTCAAATTTACAGACTACAGTCTACTCTGTCATACATACATACTTATATATGTACACAATTCTTTACGTTTTCTTCTCTCTTTCTTCTCACTCTTTTTTCTTTCTCGTTTGGTTTGTTTTGAGTCGAACGTGCTTTTCCACAGCATCCAAAGTTCATGAGAGGTCCACACTCCATTAATAAAGACATCGATACCACTGCGGTGCATGCACACCACCATGCCGATGCTTTACATACACCTTCTACATCTATACATATGGACATCGCAATGTACTATCGAGTTACGCAGCAGTTTGTGATCGGTGGGCGGTCTTATACGCGCTTATACCACACTGAGTGCGTTGTCTGTTGTTTCATATCATTCACACAAACTGGTATCCCTCTCACCCATTCTCACTTTTGCTTCAAATATATCTATATATATTTACGCGATAGAGGTGGTTGAGGTGGTGGTGTGAATACAAGAATTGCTCACGCGCAGCGGCTACTCTCACACATTATGTGTCCCGCCACCGTCAAGCTGCAATATTGCAATGTGCGTGACCACCTGCATTGCAACCTCGCAGCGCGCACGACATTCAGGTATAAATGAACACCACGAAAAAATTGACAATAAGAAGGAGTTCTTCATGAATGCAATTATATAATGATAATTATTTCCTTCTCTCAATTGAAATGATGTTTCGTAATGAGATGATAACTGATTTCATAGGGAATGAATCCACAGGGTTCTCGATATTCAGAAATAATCGTTCGTGTGAAGGAAAAAAAATCATCTGCAAACCGTCAAGAGCATACCGTCAAGTGATTCACTGCGGCAATATCATAAGGCCATATAATTATTGTTCTCACAAAACTGCGTCACGTGGTTTCAAGCGCTCGCATCGCGATTCTTGCGCCTGGACCACGGATACGCTGAATTCCACCACGGAGATGCGGAACCCCCGCGTAAAAAGTTATTGCTATGGCCATAAAAATCAATGTACACCACGCTCATATCCGTTCTTCTTCTTCCATTGAATTTTCTCATTTCTTCTCTATACTTACATGTGCCATTTACCCGCATTCTCCCTCCCAGTCGATCACATTGTTTCAATAGCACGCTGTATACAACATCTCACGTATACAGTGCGCTACGATGAAAAAAGTGCACGACCACAAAACTGGTTTTGCGTCTCTCTGAGTCACCGTCTATAATGACGAACCACCAATGAGGCGCGCAGTGGCAATCACAAACGAAAACGCGTTGCGTATATATTCTCTCAGTCTGTAAATAATTCTGATCATGATATATGCACAAGAATTTTTGATAATTGCTATGAAAATTTAATATGACAAGGGTCCTCCTAAAAATTGCAAATAACGTATGAACACGTGGATGATTCGGGGGAGCAATTCAAGCGAGAGTGGCAGTCAGAGAAATCGAAATTCTCATTAAAAACATTAAATTCTCACTCTCCTTCTTTTCTATGGCTGTCCCTATTATTCATCTTCAACCTCTACATCTTCTCCGTTTTTTTTTTTCATTCTCTATCGTATTTTTAGCTCTGGCTGTATCCAGAACGCGCGGGTCCTTGGAACACAATCAAGTGCGAACGCGTGCGTCGATTTATATATATAATACCTTGCGCGCGACACCTTTGCGGACGTTCTGGACGGCTTGCATGTATACGCCTTATAGCGACATAGCTCACCATTTGTGTCCGCTCTCCTTCAGGTATAACAGTTGTTTTCATCACTATATACCTACTCGCATCCTATACTTGGCCACTTTTCTTCCGGCCACATACGATTATTCTATATTTACACGTGTGTATGGTCGTGCGGAGGTGGTGTATATGTTTATATATAGACAGCCTCCTGCCAGGTAGCGCCGGAGAATTTTTATTGCGACAGGTTGCATCTGAAAATATATACACGCATGGTGTATCGACCTCTTGCCTCTCTCCGCACTGTCAAAAAAGGTTCGGATCGAGCTGTCAATGACCCGTTACCACCCTCGTTGGATACATAGACATGTGTATGTGTGGTATTTTCATGCAGGTTCTAACCGCGTGCGACTATGACGCACCAACGATCGGACGACGAGACCAACGACAACAAACAACAAACACACTCACACACGCATTATTTTTGGCGCAGGTCAGTTATGGGATGAAACCCTCTAATTTATTCTCATCAACACCGTGCACTGACCCATTCAATGAATATTAATATTGAGTAGTCTCGGGAAAACATAGGGACAGCACTTTTGGTCATGAGACTGTAAATAACTATTATCGAACCATGCGATGACAGTCTTCCTCCTGATCCATTTTCATTCTCATAGAAATCCGGCCAGTTTACTCTTGTCGATATCACATAATAATCTATTATTGACCGCCATTATAAATTCATGGTGATGACATATGAAGCATTAGAATGAGAATAAGTTACATGGTTGAGAATATCAACAGATTATTTAGATGAGAACCAGAGAAAATTCGGCGCAGGACTTCGACATAATTTATCAGTCAAGGTTTTTTCATATTAATTTTAAATCGAACGAAACTTTTATTGAGATGGGTTCGTTATTCAATTCTATAAATTGAAGGTGATCACTCGTATGAGAGAGACAAACAATGGAACTTTAATGAAGCACATTGATTTTTGGTGAACATTTCACCTGATTACAACTGATACTCTCATCATTATTTTCATAATGCCCTAATATGATAATTAGTTAAGCCAGAGGGAACGTATATGCATGCACGCCACATATTGTATTTATATTGCTCATCATGTTAGCTAGCTGATGATTTATAAGGCGCATGAGAAGGCGTCCAGACGTACGTCCGCCGTGTTTCAGGTCTCAGAGGCGAGGTGAGTCTTTCCAAGGAGAGATATTCTTGCTCTCGCCAGTCACGATCTCGTAATGACTCGTGATCGGTATCGCGTGGATGAAGCGCGCATTCTCTGTAGTCGTTCGCGCATCGTGCGAGTATATAGGTAAAGGTCGAGGCAACAACGACGACGGCGGCGATGCCAATGGGTAATGTGGAAGGGAGAAAAATTGAGTGAGCGCGTATATTGGTCGAAACTTGTTCTCGGAATTGATTCAAACAAGTGTTACCACTCCTCACTCTCCCATTTTCACCCCCACTTTTCTCCTCAATCGACCCCCACTCATGAAGTTTATCTATAATGAAAATTCATAACACCAGAGCAAGCTGGGCTATGCATTCGATCCAACTCAGATCTATACATTACGTCACATATACTTGCCCTGATTTTCAATTGTTATAACGTAATTCTCATATCATTCGTTGAAGCGACTTTCCATACTGAATATTAGGAAATGTTTCTGAGCGCTCACAAATCGTAGATGCATATATTTTCACACACGAAAAATTTCATTCGTATCAATTTAGATATGCCGGAGCATCATATGAGTGAATGTAGATTATTCTTGACAACGTTGGACAGTTAATGTTGTTACCAGAAAGTATTGGAAACATCCCATCACCACAGTGTGTAGATGATGGACAATTATTCGTTATTCAGGGACACTGGTTCCATCAACTTGAACAAAATTTTTGTTTCTTTCCTCTTGTTTATCGTTTTTTTTTTTTTTTTCATTACTTCTTCGCCGAACAGAAAATCAATCGATCATACATAGTACGTCACACAACGGAACGCCCGACGATTTTATCGATCAACGTTCTCTGTCTAGATTCTTTTGCAAAGGAAGGATGATGAAGGAGATGAGAAAGAGGATAGTATAGCGTTGAATATAATAATATGATATGCAATCCCATAGTGTGTTGTGAGCGTTCTGATGATGAACAGAGTACATATGAGGACGGAGCGAGAACAGTGATGGATGAAAAGAAAACTAGTATAGATGTGAACGTGTGGCCGGTATTGGTGTGACGGGAGACGTGAGTGTTCGTTTTAAAAGGGATGAACGAATGCACAAACTGGAGAACAAAAAAGGAAACAAAAGCAAGAGAGAAAAGAATAAAACATAGAAAAAATGTGATGATGAAGAAAAATATAGAAAATTGAGGGAAGAATGACTGAGTCGGCGCCTCTCCGATCATCCTTCAGTCTAGCGCAATGACGACTTCCACATTTTTTACCGCTTGAGAACACGTCAAAATTGCTCTAATGGCCGCCAAAAGTGGGAAGCCGTAGAATCCCCAATAGGTACTTATCCTTCCTTCCCCCCATATTAGTTCAGTTTACTCAACGAACAATTTGTCAATTTTAGTCCAAATATTCTACGCGACAAAAGGAAACGGCTCGGCGACTTTTCTTCTTATACTATGCAGAGCCCACTAATTGCTAACCAGGTCGCCAACGTAATGAGAACTATGCATCAGTGATTGGTGTCTTAAATAATAAATGAATGGTTATGTCAAATTGTCAAGTGTGGTTATGTGATTTTATGAATTATTTTCCTAGTTTATAAAATAAATCAGAGACTACAAGTGAATTGGAATTCCTGCTTCCAATCTCTCTTCTATTCTCTCCGTTCAGTCGCAAATCACGAGAAACATTTGTGAGTACTCACTGAGCGGTTAAATTCCTCATTCCCTCGTGTAATCCAATGGCGATCATGGTCGCATGGTCGTTATTATGTCTACATGATGGGTACAGATATACGTGAGGGTAAGTCTATTATCTTGTTTACGTCACGAAGACATGGTTAATTCTTGAGAGAGATTGGCCATCGTCGTCGACATGGCAATTCGGAAAATCACTAAGAAATAATAATCGCACAATTACCTGACTCGATATCTACATTTGTGTATGTGTGTGTATACACATAAACGTTTCTATACGCACATGTTAGAATGTACAACGTTAATTATTGTTGTCGGTATATAGATACGCTCTCCAGTTCAATTTTCATAATTAGTTAAGCGCAGTTTATCCGTCATGGTAAATTGGTGGCATTCAACCAATTCACAACGATCGTATATCATAGTTGACTCGTAAATAATTTTCATAATTTCTATAATCATAATTCAATTTGGCGGATTATAAAAAATTCACATCGTAAGATTTCCTTCATCATACTTCAATTCTCTTTTTTTTCATTAAGAGATTGGCAAGGAAATTTTTATTATACATATTTAGGGATGTATGCTTCCTATGATGTCGACTAGATGTATACTCCAATAGCTCACTGTTGTTTTGAATTAATGAAAATCGTCGAAACTATCGCACATTTGGCAACTCGACACATCGCAGACTGACAAAAAATCCCACTCACATCCAGTACTTGTTTTTTTGCGTAACCAGTTCCGTTGTACCACGCACATTTCATCTCATTTTATCTGCCGCCTTCTTATGATCCCTACGAAACTAAGAGATAGAACATTTCATATGAATCTCCATACATGTAATAATCATAAAAACAACAGTGGCATAAACTTGGAATTTTCAGAATTTCGTTCAATATATTTCTACATACGACTCGAACGTTAAATTTATCGAATATCTATGGGAGTATTGCAGTGATAAGGTCGATGATTTTTTCGGTGAATTCGTTATGACTGAGCATCGAATGAGACACAAACACAGACGCATGCATGCATACAAATGTCGACACTTTAACGTAGAGGACTTCCTATAGACCTATTCCATTGGTCTTTGATGTCTTTGTCGCACCTCAGAGATTCTCCTAATGTAATCGAATGGGAGAAAGATCCGATACAAGTGAAAGCACTTAATACCAATTCATTTTTCGTCCTCCATGGACAAATCCGCGCTTAATCGAATCGAAGGTGGCTGTCGAGGGTAACTTGTCAATGTTGTGTGAGTGTATGTGTGTATGTGTGTCCGAATACATGAAGAAGAGAGAAGAAGAAGGCGGTATAGAATGGGAGCAAACAATATGAAAGAAGCGATAGCACAGGACGAAAAGAGTCGACACCAGTGTCCTGAAATTGATCCAGCGCGCATTG
Source organism: Meteorus sp. PSUC_FEM 10030008 (assembly GCA_018881525.1). Lineage (NCBI taxonomy): Eukaryota > Metazoa > Arthropoda > Insecta > Hymenoptera > Braconidae > Meteorus > Meteorus sp. PSUC_FEM 10030008. The sequence goes on from JABMBR010000705.1 coordinate 6,108, forward strand.
GGGGTCTCTGTATGAAAACCGACCTGGGTCAACGGCACAACTCCTACCATTCTTTCTTCATATTCTTCTCGTATTTCATCTTCGTTTTTTCTAGTCGATCTGCCTCCCCCACCTCTCACCCCCATACAAACCCCATGAAAATACATCATCATTCTTCATCGAGTCGGTTTGTTACTCTAGACGTGATTCCATCACACGAACGTTGTTCGAAAATATCACACGATTGCATCGTCACCGTGTTGTCATTGCATATTCCATGGTTGAAACGAAATAAAAAAAAAATTAATCAATAGATAACTCAATGGAATTAATGCACAGAAGGAAAGGAAGCAAAATTTCAATGCATAATTTGAATATGGAAAAACGAACCTTGAAATTGACACAGCATAAGGTGGCTGCGACCTTCAAGAGAACCATGAAGTTTCCAATTATCAATTTATTGGCATTCGCGTGTTTTCATTTTATTGACGTTGCAATATTAATTTAATATGATGATGATATACGAAAAAAAAAGGAAATTGTTAGCAAAGTTTATTGTATATGACAGTTTAAATTATTTTTAATTCAGATCCCTTTAACCCTCAATCGTGTTGGCAATAACAGCTCTGCTGGTGAATATTCAATTGACATTTGCATCATCAGTTGACAGATATACAGCACACATACGAATATTTCCTTTATTGTCGTAGACGCAACACAATACAGTTTGCGCATGAAGATCGTAACGGTGGAGATTACAGCACTGCGGTTCTGGACGGGTGGACGAGCATGGCGGCAATGTGAACGTGAGAGTGCCGAGAGAGATACACTTTTTGTGGGTTTCTAGGTCGACTAAGGAACAAGAATGAATGAACGCGCCACTACGTAATTCATTCATGCTTCGTGAGGGTATAGCTACACTTCTACGGTCGCGCCATTCGTTCTCCACCGTCTTGAGGGAAAGGGCGCGAACACGGAGACCCTCATCGAGCTCTGTCTCTCTCTTGTGCTTTTCTCTCCCCCTCCTCCCCCCGCGTCCCGTCAGGATCTTTCCGTGCAAACTTGCCTCGTTATATTTCGTTCCATCGCCGCACACTTCACTACCATCTATATACACAAACCCTTTACCACCTTCCCTAACTCTTGTGTCTTCCACTTACTTAACTCTCGTATCACATGGTTATATCATCTTGCTCAAATTTGTTGGGGTAATAGTTCCAAGTTCAAGATCGCTGCAACTTTTTTCATGCAATTTCATGAAGGACTGAACCATACAAGATGTAAGTGGTGTATAAATATGCGTGATGCTATTTATAATGATCATGCGTTAAATTGTGAATGAAATTAACGATAACTGTCCCAACACGACCAATATTTTCCTACATTATGCAATTTTTCAACATCTGCAATCTTTCTTCTTTGCAACGAACGCAAAATACATTCGGTTGAATCCCAGAATTCCTGATTGAATTCTACTGTTGAGATGTGCGCGAGCGTACGTATTTACCACATACACGAGGAGCAAATATCCGAAGCTTATCGGCGTGGAATCACATGAGCAAGTTTGGCCCCTTCTCGTATAGGAATACATATCGAAAGAATGAGAGAGAGAGAAAGAGAGAGAGAGGGGGGGGTGAGATCGCACGTTCTAAGCTGGTGCTACACCGAAAACTGCATTCCAGTGTATCGTTTATATAGTTCCCAAATGGCCAATCGTAGGCGTCGGATAAATTTCCTGTTAACCGCCAGGCTTGCGAGCACGTTTGGAAGAATACAAAGTAACATTTTTTGCCGGTACATTGTGACTGCTAATTTTTCCACACATATAAATATAACGAAAAGCTATCAAACACATTGATTCCAATGAGGATGAAGATTGTTACGATTGGAAGTCTGAAAGAAGAATATATATTTGTTTGTGCATCATTTCCAGACGTTCCTAATTACAATTCCCCAAATGGCAATTAGTAGACCTATTAATAAAAAATTGTAATGAGACTAAATCAGCTATGATAGAAGTCTTCCTGTGTGGCCCATCCCATTGTCAATTCCATCGTCAGCATCGTCAACTATAATTGTATGTCAATTGGTTGCAATTTGGTAACAAGAAAGAGAATGACAGAGTTAGAGAAAGAGAACTATATGATGAGCAATTGGTATTGGACGCTTCCATTTTTTATATCAACATTCGGTAGGTCTAATTAACACGAATGTATCTGATAGTTAGAATACATAATTGACTTTTTCTCACGATGAAGTAGTGGTTCTTTATTTTTTCAAAGCCTTATAGAATTAGTGGGCGAGATGAGCGCTTTCTTTTCACTTTTCGCCAATAAATTTCGAATGGAATATTTTCTCATCCATAGTTCCTTTCCAAAACAAAAACAAAGATTACTCAATGGAATAAGAGACATGATATATTCGAGAAAAATAACAAACCGCACACTAAAAATTATATTCTCATCATGTTAAAAGCGAATCAAGATGTATATAATGACATTAACTGGAAAAAATGACCTCGATGTGATAGTCAAGGATGCGATGATGAATTTGGCACGTTCCCCACAATTATCTTCTTTTTCTATAAATATAAATAATCTCATCAATAAGCAATAAAATCAATTTGTTCGACAATTTCGAAGATAACTGTCATCACATACATATGCAAGTGAATTTCATTATCTTTTTTTATTTATGGATTTTTATTGAATTAACTCATTGGATGTAGTGTGAATAAATTTTGCGAATCACAATGAATAACAATGGAAAGAAAACCCGGAGTATATTATTCACAACGATTAGCCGTAGTTAACCGTGATTATGCATGCACTTCCATCCTTTTTCTCATTCTGCGATTTTCCATATATCCAATTTTTCCACCCACCTATAGCCTTACCCATTCATTCGTTCAATACCTATTTCCAGTGGTCCCAATCTGGTTGGTATACATCTATTTTGCATCATCGAAAACAAAAATAACGTCTCGTAAAAAAGCAGAAAATAATGAAAGAAAAATACTGCTGAATCTCGCGGAGCTACTCTGGAGTTCTACTTTGAAGAAATACTCTACTGGAATTGAGAGAGCGCGAAGGGCGTCTAAGAAGCCCGCGCACGCGGGTTCCTTGTGTGAATTCCACGCTTGGCTCCCACCGCATAATCAAATTATTCTTAGAAGTCATGTTGCGACGAAGCAACATATGCGCGGTCGAATGACGTCATTCAACATCAAGTATTTAGCCGACTATATGAGTTATTTCTTCACGAAATTAAATGAATACATACATACATGAGAGGAAGAAAATCTACAACTTACTGTCAACGTCGTATTATTCACAATGTCTGATCTCAGGATCAGGCGGAGTCTAAGTTTGACAATCATCTGCAGGAATGACAGTGTTAAATTGTCGATCAATGTTATCACCGATGGATCATACGGTGTTGAATAAATTGACAGTACTCTCTCAATTGGTGCACATACTCTACGTTTACTCGTACATAAATCTGAATGAAGAATGCATAAATAGTGAAATAAAATATAGTCAGCAGTGTATGATCAATCAATGAGCCGGCGAACGTCGAGTGTGTCCTTCGAAGTTGATATATCGTTGTTGCAGAAAAAAATTAATTTATTTTTTTATTCTCCGTCGCGACTTTTAAAAATTGCATGATGACTTGGTCCTATCTCATGAGGCATATTCTTTCTGTTGGTGCACACGGTTTCATTTTCACTTTCTCTCAACTTCACTCTCACTATGTCCATATATCTGTCTTGCTTATGGCTGGGACAAGCCTGCCTTTGTTCATGCGACCACTGCTATCTCTATGGCCCGCGGGACGTTTCATTATCGCATTTCTCACACCGTCATCATATAAACGCGCTAATCGATCGGGACGACGAGAGGGGATTAGTGAAATAGGCAAAAGAATATTGCAAACAAGAAAATTGGTATACAAAAAATCTCGGTGTAATATATGGAAGTGTAGATGAAGGAGGAGCCAGATGAGAAGGACGCGAACGAAAATAATAAAAAAGAATCGGAGAAGAACGAGGAGAAGTAGACGAGGTTGGCTAAAGATGGGGGAGGCAAAGAGTGAGGTGAAAAGGGCTGACGGAGATTCTCAGCCTGGTGCATACACCGACAAAAATCGTCGTGGCTCGCAACATCGAAATCGGCGGTTGGGCTAGTGGCCATGAACCATTTTCGCCCTTAGAGAAGCGCGAGAACTGCAACCAAAGGCGCGAGAGCGAATGTGTGTATAATGCTGAACAGAGGAAAAAAAGAATGTGAATATATACATAAAAGAAGATTCGGTACGAGTTGCGCAAAATGGATGTGTGTGTAAGAATATTCGAATGTGTAGACACAAGTGAGATTGCGATATCGTAGATAGACACGAGTGACAGAGAAACGCCGAGTCGAGACAACTAAAACTCTTGTGTTGGCCATGCGCGAATGCTTGCGATGTAGTTTCTCAACCCATATACGCAGACTAGACGCTATATCACCACTTTATAAACTCCTGGCATTGAGCCCAGGACAAAAGTGGACCGATATTTCTCTTGCACTGTGTGGCCTAACGGAGATTTCGGTTTGCCTTGCACTATACTCTCTCTTTCTTCCTCTCTCTTGCCAAGTCTCTCAACCACCTTCCCCCTCAGGGGCTCCAAACGCGATTTATTAGTCAAGTTAATTAATTGACGACTGCGGTTTGTGTTGTAGGCCCCCGAGGATGACTCTCGATTTCGTAGAAATTGGCGTTTAGTTGTATATATAAATATATATATAACAGCACGTGCAAGGATCCAATTATTTCTTGTCACCTGAAAAAAATATAATACCATATCTCTTCGAAATAATATTGCAATACCAAAATATATATGACAATTAATACATTTTAATTAGTTGCAAGGACGCAGATCAAAATTTATTTAATACGATTGGTGTGAGCCTGATCACTCTTGAAATCCATATGCAATGACAGTAAGCTGAGTCTTTGGATATACAGCACTTTTACTGTTATTCTACTGTTGATTCAGCAATGACATATGTGAAAAAAAAAACACAAATCATAACCTTGATTTATTCATGAAATTTCTAATGATCCAAAAATTTTCATCACTCCCGCCAAATTTGTCCCCTACATCATCTGATATTGAGACCAGAAAAATGATGAGACCACTAGAATATTTTTCATAATAAATTGTACATTTACACATATTGATAACGACTAAAATTTTGAACGGAGTAAACGGTTGTGTGGATATGGTTTCCACCATAGAAATGAAACACAGGCCATACAAAATCAATCCATACTCATATTATTTTTCACCACAGGTTTCAAACTAATTTCACGCGTCGTTAGGTGCACACTGTTGCAGTTTAATGTAAAGTCCAAGGCTACATTGACACCTCTACAACCACCAAATCCTCCGTTTCCATTATTGGTCACCAGTTTCTCCTCGTCTAACGTGTTCGAATCCAATAATTCGATGAACTGTCTATCGTGGTTGGCCGCTGTATTCATTGGTGTTGTTCCGACCACACTCTCATCATTACGCATTGAATGACCAAGATATTTCATCGCAATTCTTATTGTGTGAGTCACTTCCGGACTCGGGCTGCGTGACAATGGTCTGACCTCCGTTTTCTCATGAATGTTGATTCGCAAATTCTCCGTTATTTCAGAACACAAACACTCCTTGGTGGCGTGATCGTTGGCATTAGAAACTACGTTCTGAGATATTCCTATAATAAAATCGAAGAAAAAAACAGAATTCGTTCTCCTCCAACACCATTTGCACTGTTGTCATTTTCCCTCAAAACATCATTGGAAATATAAATAACATGGGGAGATTTAAATTTATTCAATGGAGCAAGAAAATTGTAATGTTAGCAACATATTCCACATGATCGGAATGATCAAATTCAATGAATTCTGTTCCCTTTTGTTCTTTTTCAGCGAACAATAAAAAATTGATGTGCACAGAAATGCATAGTTTATGTATTCGAAAAATATAAGTACTCACGATCATTAGTGCGTCTGCAATTTACAAGGGAGACATGTACACTTTTACATCCTTTAGCATTGGTACAAATTGGTTTCACCCCATCATTTTTTTTGATATCAGTACAACCAGCACTGCGACTCACTTTCTTCCTATCCTTGATCCCCATCTCAGTAATACTCCCAACAAATTTTTCGGGTGCCTCATCTCGCTGAATATTACGATGCGATTGAGATTCACCAGGACGTAATCGTGCACTGGCTTGTGATTCTATGAGAGGAATAGGTGATTCTGGAAGCTCAAGAGATGTGATTGTTAAATGGGCAGGTCTCTCTTTTCTCATTCGTTCCAGCCAAAATCTGTAACTGTCAAAAATCCACATCAATTCAACTAAATATTTATCGAAAAACTCTTTCAAAATGAATGTCGACGCGATTCTAAATCGTTGGTGCCAATTCTTTCACCAAAACCCAGTCTATTTTCTTTGAGAAAATGCATTTATTTTCCCATTTCCGTTGAGAGTGTAATTTGACTGCACCTTATTCAGTCTTGCGCACCAAAGTGATTTACCAGAACGTAAAATGAACAGAAAAGAAAGGTTATGGAATAAATTGAATTCGAGTGAAACTACGGTGGCATTTTACCAATAACAGTGCGAGAAAGAACCGAGCTAACTTCTCATAAAAAACTTTCCTTAGCTTTGTTGTCCGTCATTTCTTGTTGCCCTCCGCATGTTCATTTCTCGTAGTATCTCGTCAAATGTCGATATTGAATAAAGTGAAGTTAATGGCTATCTTCTTCGAAATGATTGCGCTAGTTTGAAAAAGAAGGCAGAATATTGGTGCGAAAAATTATGAAGCGAAGAAAAAGAGGCAGTGAAATGATAAAGTATAAGGATAAAGATGTGCGAGCATGATATAGATGATCGAAATTCGCACAGTCAGCAGTTATCCATCTAATTCATCTATGATATATATTCCAAACTAATTATATTTGTTTGTTCAATTGACTAAATAAGAATGTAATCAAAATATAAAATGTTTCATTGGTAACCAGTTAGTGATGTGATAGAGAGAGGTATCTCAAAAAAAAAAAATAGAATCAAATCGTTTTTTTTTCACGAAAGGAGAACGTTCTCTAGCGTGTTTTGAAATCGCAATAAAATTGGTATAATCTTTCCACACGTTTTATAGCATTAGGATATTGTACTCTGAAATACAATACCAATTGGAGTGTGAGTTGATGACTGCATAGCAGTTTGTTGGCTCAGTGGATAGACGAGAGGCGTCTCAAAACAAAGCAACAGGTGGAAAAAATCCTGAAAACGAACGATACACAGAGCTTCGTACTCAATCATTACATTGAATGAATTTGTAGACATATTCATTGTAGAATAGCCAATCCACAAAACTCGAATAGAGGGGGATACACCCATGATTATGCATGCACAATTTTTTACTCGTAATATGTATACATTGAATGCTAATAAAATTGTGACGTTGGACTTTCCACATACACGTGAGCTAAGTAGATAGAACGTTCGAGATGATAAAAATGATGATCGTCAAATGGTGCGATTGGATTAAACCGCATGCGAAAACCGTGTCCAGTAGATCAGTAGGCTTCATTAAGTTGTACCACAACCATCTGACCTGTCCGAAGTGTGCGGCCGAAAAACGTCGCGATCCTCATGCTTCCATCAATTATACGGACAGAATATCTGCTTTTATGTTTCTAATATCGGTCATTCACTGATGATCTCTTTTATGATTTCTCATTGCATTTCAGACAATTAAACAATTATTTAATATATTAATACGAAATTTTCATGAAGCTTTATCATTGTGAATGGAAGAATTTTTCGATATCATAGGAGGAGAGGTGGGCAGGAATTATAGCTATTGAAGTAGTGTAGCATTCCACGTCTGAAGAAATTTGCTTCCAGAGAAACTGAGATAAAATACTACTTTTCAATATTTTTTGTACTGAAAAGGTATTAAATTTGATTTCACGGCATATTTTTATGTCGTGAGAAATAAATTTCTTCTCCGCGCGGCCACATCATATCTATGTATATAATATAATACAGATTGCGTATCATAATTTACGATACGCAATCCCACACTCGTGGGCGTTACTTGAATAATTGTATATTAGCAGAGTTCATATATAGTTAATCTTCTGCTATTTTGCCTTTTTCTTTTTTTTTTATTTATTTATTTACTGAATACTGTTTTCTTTTATTTCATTTTCGGCACTCTTTTGTTTCATTAATGCGAATTTTCGGTGAAGGCATAGGTTACCTCGATGATCCTCGCCCAGGGCGCGCCTGACCACTTCGCGGATGACAGATATGACGTACTGGAGATGGTGACCTTGAATCAGTGCGGTCTCGGTCGCGAGCAATTCTCGGATCCTGGAGCGTGAGACGCCGAATATAAAGACCTGGCACCTCCTCTACCAGGAGATGTCTCCTCCTGTGGCCAGCCACAGTTGCAGAATCGCCGTATCGGTTTTTATTTCCTCATTTACGTCTCAATTCACATCCAACATTGTCATCATCGCCGTCGTTACAGTTATCATGCGAGCAGCTGTAGATTTGGAAGAGAAACAACAAAAATAGCGACATATATTAACGTTCGTCTCTTTCCTCATTCCATTCAATGTTATTGTTACTTTATTTTTTCGCACTCGATTTATACATAAAAGTTAGCAAAATCAATCTTGGATACATCAACTAGGATATGTCTATTCAACCGACTTTGAATCTCTGTGACGATTGTTGCAATTTTATTGTCATATCTTCAAAATGTTCCAAAATTTCCCTGTTGTCACAAATTGTTAAAGTGTGGGATCGATTGGTTTTCACTCATGTCTTTGTCAGCTACTTATTATGAAGGGGCTGGCACATCCCCCTAAATCGCTGTATTGCATACAAACTTCAACGCGTATGCATATCCACATGCCTATGAATTCGTAAGCATATGTACAACGATGAAATTGTGCGTATGTGGACGGTACGTGATACGAGCTACGACGCTTAGGTGTTTTGTCATCTTGTCATTGTGATAATTAGTGTGCAGTGGTACTGGAATATTAACTCAATCCATTTGTGTTATTCACCAACGATGAATAAATTAAGATAACATTCACAATAATCGCTGATTCAATTATGACAAGTATTTTGAAAGTATTTGAAAATATCCATATATTTCACAAGGAGTATCATTCATTAATGGATTGCATCAATATTTGTGCATGTAATGATGGAGGTACTAAATTAACACGAAATGTTGCGAAATTCCTTAATATAAATTGAATCGAAATGACTGTCCGCTTAGAGCAGGAATACAGAATATTGTTTGCATTCTCATCTGGAAATGAACATATATATATATATATAAAACAAATATTCACTCCCAACTTTGATTAGACGTTACATTTGCGGCTGGAAGGTCGGTATCATGGTGAATAGAGAAGAGAGCGTTTTAGAGAGGGACTTGGAGAAACAAAAATGAAGGGTGGGCAAGCATAAGACAGAAAACAACTTCGACGGGGAATAAACTAAGGAGAGTGTAGAAGTATAGTGAGAGAGTAGAAGGTGGAAGAGGTGGAATCCCTTCGCGGAATATGTTTACATTAACAGGCCGGCAAAAAAGGTACACGAGGACCGCAAACTGCTTAACGAGTTCCCGGACGATTTGCTCTTTCTCTCTTCTATGCGTGACCAAACTGCAGCATATAGGCTTGTGCAAGTCTCACTGAGGAGTCTATATATCTATATATATCCACTTATATGTGTACATATACGATGTCTCAGTGCACGACAGAACGATGATTCAGCTACAAAATACAATCGCTACAAATTTGCACGAAATTCACGTGAATTCAATTATGTTCTTACATAGAGTTTTGAGTGGACTTCAAATAAAAAAGTTGATTCTGTTGAAAAACATTAGTGTGTAAATTGATATCGTGATTTGGATCTCTGTGAATCCTCATGAGAGTTCATCGACGATTGACGGTGTAGAATGATTTTCCCCGATGAGGAATTATTTTACAAATAGTCAAACTGATAACTATCGTGGGTTGAACTCCACTATTCATGGAAAATATTACAACTGTCCTCATTTCTGTTATCATTGCAAATTTGGATTTCATACTTTTCTGCATCACACTGGAAAATACTCAGAATAATCCTTGGAAATTTGATTCGGTTCATGGCCTGGAGATCCATCATTCATAGCGATGTTTAATTGGCACTCAGGAGTCCACCGTGAATTTTCATCTTATTACTATTTTTTTTTCTCATCTACAAATATTTACTTTGTTATCCTCTTTTGAATTTTTCCACAGGGAGGGGATAAAGCCACGATGTCGAAGGAAATGTATCCAACCCCGCGGATGGGTTATTAGATTTCTCACAAATTACCCGAGCGTGTACCATTAACGAGTCCCATCTGTCTGGATTACTGAGCAACTACGAAGTGGAAGATGGAGAGAAGTGAATTGAAACAGAAAAAGAGTGAATAACATAGAGCGGGATGCGATTCCCGTGAGGCGTTCTTGTCATTACAGAGAGGCGTCGCACACGGTTTTCTTGTATATTCCATATATCTGTTTTTGCGATTCACTTGTCGAATTGTCTTGTTTGACGTTATAATATATAAACGAAAATAAATGAGAGGACGAACACTACGAAGAAGAACAACATGATAGAAAAAGGCAAGAGAAAACTGGATTTTCTTGTTTCACAGTCGTACTAAATTGTTCTCGCGTGAATTCATAAAAAAGGATATTTACAAATAATTGTAGTGTTTATTGTTCAAGACAACTCAGCAAAATTCTCAATTATTTTTTCGTTTCGCCATAAATGAAAAAAAGGAATCTTTTCTTCAACCCATGCATATACCTATATAGATTCATTCGCGTTTATGTGTGTACGTTGCCGCGTGCTTGATGACACATCGATCCGTCGTGCGTGACCGAGTACGACACGAAGCTGAAAAACGAAACGATTTTTCAACGAGAAAACACGCGTGGAAATCGATATCATATGTATATAACGAACTCATACTATCGTAACTTCCATATAATATACAACTTTGCATTTTTCATTCGAATATTCTCACATCTGATATATAGTGTAAACACTCCATGCACAACATACGGCTACATCTTATCGTCATTTTATAATATCGTAAAAATGATATATTTTCGCAAAACGATTATTTCAAGTCAGACAGTCCTTTGTTCGGTCCATCAGAAAAATTGTTCATATCTACCTGTAGTTATAAAAAGCTCTGCATATTCGTAACGATGTAATCTTCGGCAACTTTCGAAAATGAGATCTTCGACATGGAGAGAAATATAAATATATCAGGAAGAGCTAAAAAATATAAATCACATATAAACGTCGCCGGAGAGATAAATGAAACTAGAGAGTTTGTGTGTCGAAAATATATATCACGTTCTCAGCATTCGCCGAAAATTCGTAAATCAGAATTCGATCGCGTCGACACGCCGTTGGCTAAACCGCGGCGCCCCAATTCGTTACGTCCACATACCTCTTGAGACATATATATATATATATACATGTTGTACCTATATAATTTAATTCGGTGTTCCGCGAACGACGGCAACCGATAATTGGCTAAATTGGCAATCCTGCCAATCAATCGTTAAAAATCAAGGACTCGCCATATGCCTTCAGGGGTCACCTAACTTAAATATATAAACCTATACATCTAGTAATATCACATACAGTGCCGCGTGTGTCCTACTAGTTGACGCCACATTTTTGTCATTTTTTCGACCTACAATTCGCATACGAACCCACACGCAAAGGGCTTTAATGATATATTCAGGTAGCAAAATAATACAGATCACTACTAAAATGCCGAATAAATTAATGAAAACCATTTCCGGGAAATGAAAATCTAAATATGATGGTAGGAATAGAGGAAGGTCCTCGAGCATGTTTAAGACACGCACGGGCACTGATCTTTCAGTGTGCAGTTCAACTCTGTCTCACCCTCTCGTGGTCGTGTGCTTCCTCTCATGTCTCAACTTCCTCTCCTTCAACTTTCATGCTCTCTTTTCTCAACTCTTCACATTTATATGATAAATACCTGCCACATATTCATTCAAAAATAGTAAAAAGAATAGTGAAATTAGAAACGGTGTGGGACGAAAAAAAAAAATTCGATTACGCAACCGATTTGTCTTGAATACATTCAATGTTTGGAGCGTGCGCCTTTGTTCCGTTCCACACGAGAGACTTAATCGACTTTAATTTATTTAATCTTGTCTGCTGGCGCCCGTACGCGACAGGAGTCAAATGTGCCGTGGCGCGAGACGCGTCGACGCGCGAATCGTGCGGTCATATTACAATATGTTGTGCACATTGACTGGTGATGTGAGCCTTTTATATTAGAGTAATGCGCGCATGTTTATCATCGTCAATTTCACTATTTATCAATTGTTGATTACTATTTAGAGTTTTATCCCTCTTACACTACATTGAGAATGAAGAAGAGAGGCGATTGTCATTTACAAGTGAACTATTGGGAAGGGAAACAAGTGTGATATTCAACGATATTAGTTAGACCTATACACTCAAGAGATATCCTAAAATTTATTCATAGCAGAATACTGAAAATGATGTGACACGAGCCGCGTCTAAACATGAACTGGCGTGCGAGGCACCTGCTGGTTTTCGCCACAACTACCCCGCGAGTTCGCAGCGTTATCGAATCTTCTTTCGTGTATATATGCACACATAAACCCACACAAAACTGTCCATACACGTACACACATAAACTCAACCATCATATCTGTATGAATATCCGTCAGTTTTGATCTTTCCGTTAGAGCATTCAGCATGATAATTCGTCAATTGAATGCTTACAATGGGTGAGCACAATGATTTTTCGATGTTATTTGCAGAACGAAAATAAGGAATTCGTCAAGTAGTGACTCGAAAAAGAGATAGAATGGGGAGGAGAAATAATGAGGAAGAAATACAGACGATGTCACAGAACCCACGCGTGTCGTTAGTCATTATATTATGATATCCAGCTAAACGAGCGACGCATGAATATGAACTCTTCAGCACTGACGTAGAATTTGTTTTTTTTTTCCCCAAGCCCACTTTTATAATTGTCTAATTAATTATTATTATCACAGTTACTGCGATATTTTTCAGTCGATATGAAAATGGGAATGCGCACACTCATGAGAGCACATTTGATGAAATAAGACATTTGCAATGCTGCATGTTCCATAGTTTACAGTTTCAGAAATTTGTTTTTCAAGCGGCATTGTTAAACATAGTTGTCAACAATTCGTTATGAACATGAGGTAAGGAATAGAAACATTGTTGTATAAACAGGATGTGATTCAGGGGAATCTGTGATCAGTAGCAATATAAAAATGAATAACTGTCTAAGCGCCATGGATAATAAAAATAATTTTGCAGGTAGTTCGTGTGCAGGGTCTAATGTTTTTGCGGAAATTGTATTGATCGATATAAATGTGCATATACCAAATATATGAACAGTAAATAGGGAAAGTTGCATCATCGGAGCAGAGTGATGAATATTCAAGCTGATAATTACTCGCGAGCGCAAGTTATAACTTCTATATTCTCGTCCATCATTCGTGTTAACTCTCTCACAGCTTTTACTCATAATCAGAACATGACTACGGCTGTTCATTTCACTGACGAATCAGGCACCGAGCCTGGCACGAATGAGTCTCGCGGAAACAAGAACTACTGCTGCTTTGCGCAATGTGTTGATGCAGATAACGTAAAACTGATATTGACAAGAGGAATAAACCAAATATGAACTTAAATTTTGTACTCATCGAAGATGCTTCCATTATTCGCACTTTTGAAGATCACACAAATTTCGAATTCTCTCCACGTATGAATTATTTTTTCACAACTAAAGAGCTTTGAGGAACTACCGTGTGTATATTGATACAACAGTTCATTGTATTATTGTTTTTATACTCACCATTATTCGAATTTTTATTTTCTCAAACCGTCAATATTTGAATTACGTGAAACGGACATATCTGAAAATCCAACCCTCAGTGATGTCGCACACATCGACCTACTATGCACTTTTACCTCTCATTTCATTCGATCACGACTATATATTTTTATCGTTCTTCACGTTTGTGATCCAGTTATTTTTGTTTATTAATTCTTCAATGTTTTTTTATTCGAATGTGTCGTACGTAGATACCGTTAGAGGGGCGCGTGTGACCTGTCAGTGATCAAACGGCTAATTGTGTATAATGAACTTTCTTCTTCCTGTGCTAAAATATTTGGCTGACATCCTGTCATTTCTCTCGATTCATCGAGTTGTTTCATCTCATTGCAAAACAGAAAAAAAGATATACGAGTGCGTGATGTTAGTAAATAATTCGGTAACATCGGCAGAATTATTGAGGTGAAAGCAGAAAAAAATTACGGAGCATACGCTGTATGAACTGACCATGTGTTGTTACAAATGCCAGTGTCGGTGAGATTTCTACACGCAGAGGCTTATTTAGGGTTGAACATGCCAAACAATTTGTTTGATCTGGGGCTAATAAATGAGCAACTTGTTTTATTATGACAACGATCGAAATGAATATCAAACTGTTATCCTCGTTAACGCAAAGGAATAGCACGTAGGATTTAAATGAGTCAAAAGATCTCTAGACAAACGAACAATTGAGACATCGACAATTGTATAACAAATAAGGTCAAAATTTCGTGATAAGCATTCTTGTTGACTACATAAACATTCAGATTTGAGTGCACACATAAAAATGTTGTCATCGACACAACTTCAAAATAAAATAGCAATGCAGAGGCTTTTTCGCTCGCAATACAATATAAAGAGTGTAGTAGAGGCGCTAGCGCCATCTCTCTTGTCACTCCGTATATATATTCTTCCATAAAGGCAGTTCGTGATTGGAGTCGACGACACGAACTCCAATTAGACTTTGTTGAATTTATAAATTTTAGGCTGAGTGAAAAGTTGAGTTCACCAGGGACACCGGAGTGCATATCGAAAGGCCATATATAAAAACTTTTTTCTCTACCAATTAGGTTCCATGGGTATTATTCTTCAATAGTAGTTCCACGTCGCCACCAGGATGAAATAAATTTCTACAAGTGCCAAAACTTTGTCCTGACATGATATATTTTCAATTCTATCTATCACGGAAGGATTGAAATAAACAAATAAAAATCTCAGCCGTAATGTCACACTAATATTGCGATTATCGCCATCATCATCATTATCAATCGTAGCATTAAAATTAATCATCAGTACCAGCGACCCCTTAATTCCAAGCCCCAATCCCCTAGTGCATTCCGAGCGGTGAGATTTTTACTCTGAGCATTCCTGTCTGCCCAACCGATGGGGGAGGACCAAACTTGATATATAACAAGCAAGTAAACGCCACAGAGAAAATGAGGGGGTGGGTAATAGAGTAGAAGGGAAGAATATGTATCGAACGATACACCATGTCAAACTCGAAGGGTTGCCATCCGAATATATAGGTTAAAGACCCCTAAACATATTTATCGTTGGGGTAGGTTTTAGGCAGTGCGGTTTTTCTCTGTCGGAGAAGCCGAGGGGTGGCCCTAATTCGTCATAACGTTTTTGTCTCGGACCAATAATTCCTTAATACCTCTAAATCTCATTGGGGCTATCACAACACTCCGGTTTTTTTTCTTCCTTCGCTCCCCATTCAACTCTCCAATATCTCCTCCTCCTCATCATTCGTTCTCTCTCGTCATCCCATCAGCTCCTTTTCTCTCTCTCACTATTCCATTCTCCATCATTCCATTTTCAAAGATACTCACTTACAATCACGCTAGACATCTCCTTAATACGCTACTCAGAAGTTTGACATTTCATTTTGAAATTTTCCAGACGGTTAATCAGTAGCTCCATAGTCCCATGTACTGATCAAAAACTCATAAATGTTTATTCAATATGGGATTATACTTGGAATATAGCGCAAGAACACATACATATACCTATATATAGTTGATTGTGTGGTTGCTATGGTTTATCAATAAACATTAAATTTCTTGCCATAAAAGAATGTCTTTGCAACAAATTATCATTTCTGTTCTGTTGTGACATCATTTCTCAAAGACCCAGGAGATGCAAGACAATTGTTCGCGAGTGATGTATCCATCGAAACTAGACAAAACGTTATCCTTACTGTGTAACATTAATGGGCGGTACACTCGCATTTTTTACGAGCGTACGTATGTGTGAGTGTGAGTTGTTCGATTCAACCTCGTGACCCAGCTACAAGTGGTTGAATGCTCAGTAACTAATGAATCAACAGCAGCCCCATATCTATGCACATATATGTAATTGTATTATACATTCTACTTCTACATGCGCGACGCTTCGCTTGAGATAAGTCAACATAGTAATTTTCATTTTTTCAACAATATCGAGCATTTAAGCTTCTACAATGAGAACGTAATGGTGAGTTACATGAACTCAACCTGTTATTTATACATTCTCTGAATAGAGCAAAGGTATATTTCTACAGGCAGTATTTCCAGCGATTGCCGTGGATTTGTTCGAGTCATGTGACTGTTAGAGAGAAACTTTTGTCCAATCGTTCGCGCCCGAGAACTTCATTCTCTCTCGTGAAGCACAATAGAATTGCGTGCACATTCTAAAGCACCTTTGTAATTTTATGAGCTAATAAATTGTCCAAACAAGTTCATACGTAATATTCATACGAATGCATATGTATATGTATATGTATAAATTGCTCTGGTGAAAATTCTCGATCAACGTCCGGCAGAATTAAGAGAAGACACACATTTCTGAATATTTATGACACGTATGTGTTCTCTATCTCATTTTTTCTCTTCCAACAATTTTTTGCTGTCTACTTGTCCCGGAACTATTTCCATATCTTTTTCTTCTCCATCTTGGAGATTCAAGGTCATTTATTGGTGCTATAGACTACCAGATTCATTCTTGTTTCGTTGGACGATGCTTACAACGTCCATTAATCACAGTTTTTTTTTCCTCTTTCGTTATTCTTTTTCCTCCGTATATTATAATTTGGAGTTGTATATCTCCTTTAATTAACAAGACACAAAGGACGACATCGCGACGTATTTTTGTATTGATAAGTGTGATGATATTAAAAACGAGAAAGGAAAAGAATGTCAGAATGATAGAAAATGAGAGAAATAAAACCAATCAATTACACAACATATTTTAATTCGTTTCCATATATGTGATAATTGAGTTGAATGGTGAATGAGAGTAAATGAAGAGGAAGAAGTTGAATAATCAGCGTCCTCCGAATCAATTATACGATGTCAATGAAAGATATTTCAGATTACTCATTCCAATATAGCCAAGTACTCTCCAAATACATCAATATTGGGTTATTGCTATTCACTTTTGAATATTCTTCTCATCACCCTATAAAAATTTCGTTTCTAAATTCATCCATTGAAATGAAACTCTACAATGCGATTGTTCATCAAATTTAGGATTTCCATAATATTTTTGGTAATTATTTTTCCATATAGCGTGGATGAAATAAGAAGTGTGATAAGCACTCTGGCAAAAATTCGTCTACACGACGTGTACTCTAATACCAACATTGAAGGAAATGGCATCGTTTATACACAACGATAATGGTATTTTATAAAGCAAAATGCGAATTTACTCTGGTCCAGTGAAATGGTGGCGCTCTCTGACGAGCCGCTGGCCAATCGATACGCCTCGTGAGGGTGTGAGAGGGTGAAGAAGATGTAGAAGAAGACGAAGCAGAAGAATGAGGAGGTGGAAAGGAGAAAGCAAAATGTAGAGAGAAAGAGAGAGAACGAGAGGGACAGTGCGATGTGAGAAGGGGGTTAGATGTATTTTCGCGATAGGGGGATTAGGGTGCGGTGACGTGAGCCACAGTGTGGGTCCTCGTTGAGAGAACGAGAGTGGTCGGCTCTGAACATGGCATATACTACGGTGGAGAGAAGGAACGGGTGGGAGCAGCGGATGTGGAGTATGAGAGGGTAGGAAAAACGGCCGCGTGGCAGAAGCGGTGTTTTGAGGCAAGGGGTGAGAGGGTCGATGCAGCAACACTGGACCCAAGGTCCACCCACTCTCACTTGTCTTTTCAGAGGATGGCGAGATATACGCACAGAGAAGTCTTCTATATTGAGCGTGGAGAAAGCGAGGGAGAGGGAGTAAGAGTGTTCGTGGGGTGGTTTGGAGCATGGAGAAAGAGGGATGGACGGTGGAAACCTGAAAGTGAGATCGAGATAGGACAAAGACTCCGACTAGTTACTGTAGCCAAGTGAGACGACGTTACATACCTATATATTCATGTGGATGATGGGTAAGGGGTCGCAGCTCGGTATATACGGAAGGAGAAAGAGTTGT
This sequence comes from Meteorus sp. PSUC_FEM 10030008, assembly GCA_018881525.1. Taxonomy (NCBI): domain Eukaryota; kingdom Metazoa; phylum Arthropoda; class Insecta; order Hymenoptera; family Braconidae; genus Meteorus; species Meteorus sp. PSUC_FEM 10030008. The sequence continues at coordinate 24,534 of JABMBR010000705.1, forward strand.
ATATAGGAGGGATGAGAGAGTGAGAGCAGAATGAGAGTGAGAGTGAGACGACTCTGGGAGAAAACTAAGGGGTGACGTGCCAAAGGGTTCTCTAACTGGAGAAAGTGAACAGTGGTGATCAACTTTATACGATACTTTTAATGTTTCTCACGAAACGGGGAAATTCTCCTTCTTCCTTGTCCATTATATGTTCACTATCATTATTCTGTGTTTAATTGTTGAAGGTCACAAAGTCTATTGACACAATGAAAATTTATCGTAGAATATTCTATTTCCCAAAACTTGTCGAATTCGTATTGAAAAACGGCACGAGGAATTCGGCTCTGATTTCGTGTTTGAACATTTTTTTTCATTGTTGGATCGATTGAGATTATAATGATGTCAGTAGAGATACAGTTGTGTTGCGTGCAGGTGTAACATGGCATACACGCTGGCGTGCAATTATCCTGTTCGCGCCAGACATGCAAATATTCAACATGAATATCGCGCGCATACATACGCCCATCATAACTTTTCTGACGCGCCTGTAATTCTCGCTCATTAACCGTTGATGGTGGTGCTCGGAACAAAAAAATTCGCAATAATAAAGTACAAACAAATAGTGCAGCTCTGCATATACGTTGCTTACTTACATCAAGTGACATAATAAATCGTTTGCGCGTGCATATACGACTGCGTTTTGCTCATTTGCATAACAAAAACATCCACATTTACGCAAATATATTTATACTTTCTCTGCGAACTCATCGAAATGGCACTGTTAGAGGAATAGCATTTTTTATGAACTGCGATTCACCCGGTGAGACGACTGACTGTAAGATAGAGAATGGAAAAAGTTTTACGGTGAATTTGTAGAAAGGGAAAGTTATAATATGCATGAATATCAGGAAACAATAGAACAAAATGGATTGAAATAAAAGAGAAAACAGCAGGAGCCTATTAGGAGAGCAACAATGAGCCCTGGAGTGGTATACATAGCCTCCATGAATATATATTCCAAACACTGACAGGGAAAAACTTTGAATGGGTCCTCTTTAAGGAAGCAACTCCCGAGCCACCCACCAAGAGGAAACTTCTTTTCACAAGATCTAGAAGGGATTCTCGTTTTTCTCGCGCGCATCATTGCGAAAGACACACGTTTTAGTTCTTTCAGTCACCGGGTTTTCCTTCGACCAAGTAAAGTACAAGGGTGAAAAGGGAGATGGAAAAAGGAGATAGGTTAATCGATTTCATGTTACCTTGAAATTCAACTTGCACATTTTCTGCTTCACAACATCCAGAAACAAAAATATTATTCTCCTGTTATAAATTTCTCATTTCACATTGATACAAATAACTTGAACTTTCATGAAAGTTGAATTCAATCTTGAATTACCCACATATCGATGAAATAAACATCGAAGGAATGGCACAATTGAATGAAAAAAAAAAAAAAAAAAAAAATAACGTGTTTGTGTGACCAAATGTGGGGAGGAAAATGGATCTTTACACATAGGTACATACTTATAGGATTCTTTTGTGCTCTTGCCACTAGTTAAATAAATATCCATGAAGATACATATTCCAAAGTCGCCTTTACGTATGCGAAGTTCGTTGCGTGTAAACGTCACGCTGGGGCGCGTATACTTGCGCATGTATATTGCGCGGCGGTCCATGTGCGCATAAATTTATGTACGAGGCTTCTGGAAAATGTGCGCTCATGTATATTTGTTTGAGAGAATATATATATGTGCGTGATTGTGTGTGTAGACACGTAGCCTGGTCGTTTGCCTGGTTATACGGACGCCGAGAAGTGTATTCGGCTAGGAGGCGTCCGTCCACCCCATGGCTTTCGTCTCTCCTCTTTCTTCTCCACATATACATGTATTCATATGTATATATACATATATGTCCTTCCACCCTCACGAGGAGCAAAGCTAAGGGGAAATTGACCGGTGGAGGCAGAGGTTCTCGACTGTTTCTTCGCATTTTCATATAATATGGACATATATTCGAATGAATGTTGATGCCACTATATTTCCGGGGAAAAAGTATCATTGGGAAATGTACAAAAATATAATAGGTGATGGGAATGATTGAAGTTGTAGTTGTTACGCCGATTTTAGCGATTTATGCAGCACCGTCGCATTTATTCCAATAACGGCTAGGGAGCCAGGAATTTTTCATCGTCGTTACCGCACGCGCGCATGTTTATTTATGTATAAGGTCACAAGCACGCGAGCCGCCGAGCAAAATGTATAAAAGCTCTACGACCATACATACACATGCAATATATATATATATATTCGAGATGAGGATAGGAAAATCAGCCATATCGCTAAACACCACAAAGAAGATACAACGAATTGGATTGTTTTCGTGCCGTTTACTCAGCACACTCGTTGTCCGGAAGTCATAACTGTTACTCTTTTCCACGCGCATTTCTATCCACGATTACGCATCAGTAGAGCTTACGTATCTCTGTCCCTACATTCTCATATACAATACGTTGTACTTTCAGTGATTCCAAGCACTCATTCATTTCATGTTATTGATAGTTTTCACTCGAAAAACTTCTCAGTTTTATCATTGTCTTGTCATGAGAAATGAAATATTTTCTAGTCAACTTCATCCCGACATTTCACATGTGGTATATGCGATTTTTTTTCCAGTGACATACAATCCAAGAAGAAATAGATATTCGAATTGGTGAAGGAAATTTTCGCTATTGGCTAATGTTGAAAACAGATATTCGCCATGTAAAAAAAATTTTACCAAGTGATTTGACATAAAGATTGTTCATGTGATACATATCAAAGACAGACTCTTGATAAATAAAAAAAGGAAAAGTGTGGAAGAGTTTCAACGAAAAAAAGAATGAAAAATATTCGCAAGGCAGCCTCGCGAGTGCGTCGGGGTCTCGATAAATTTTTACGATAGGGAGAGATAATTAAAAGGATTTTCCTGGGGAATGTAAATAGCCAGAGGGTTAGATGGAATATACATTGAAGTGAAGGGAAGTTGCGAAAGACCGTGTTACACGACGATGAGAAAGAATGGTGTTGTTAGTGTTAGTGGAAGCAAAGAGAAAAGGGGAATGTGGATGGACTTTGGTCAGAGGAAGGGTCGTGATCAGCGAGAGTAAGGTGAGTTTCGGAACGCAATGTCCGGCCTGGTCCAGCCAACGGAGATACGAGTATTGATCTGGGGAGTTCCCTTGCCGGCACGTCGCGACCTCCTTCATCTCAGCTTCACCACCGGCCACGTCGTGAGCAACTATACGCCACCCCTCATGTGTATATATATACACGCGCGTTGCTCAGAGTGCGGGAGAAGTGCGGGCTGACCGAAGGGTGAGCAACGACGACGACGACGACGATGTAGACGACGACGATGACGATGACGACGACGCCAGAAACTAGACGAAGAGGTGTGCGGTGTGAAGGTGAAGAGTTGAAGTCCGGTTGTGTATAATCATGTGCCTACCCTAGAGCTCTACGCACGTTCACTCCCGCTCGATTCCTCTCACCCCCATCTTTCTATGCCTCTCTAACTCACTCTTCTCATCCCGCGTTCTCTTTCAGTCTTCTCCACATCTCCACCACTGCAAACATTCGCGTCTTTTAGAGAACAGTGGTTATCAATTTCAGGATCCAATTATATTGGAATATCGTGTTTCTTTATTGAACTCATCTTCGCTAGTCAATCCTTGTTTCCCTCCAATGTAAAATGGCGGGTAGCACGAACCAAATAGGTCATCTAAAAGTAGCATGACATCTCGATAGAAAGAGATCGCCATTGCCTGAAATCTCATTCATAAGGCAGCGGATTCAAATTGAATGTAGGTCCGAATGCGAGAAAAAGTCTGCACACGTGTTTCTACCCTTCCCGCGAGGACACGTTACATGAAATTTACGAAAAATATAATAACCCAGTACAAAAAACTTTGAGAGAGAAATTGTGAGTTTCTATTGCCTGCGCGAAGCAGAGCATGACTTCTGTTCATAATTCACATACTCGAATGGGAATATCTAAGATTCAATTCCGAAATTTCTGATTGAAGTACTCAACTCAACAGTAGATTCAAGAGATATATAAAAGAAGAATTTTGATTTCAGCAAATGCAAAATATTTGAAGATGACTGAAACAGAGTATAATAGACAAAAAATCTAATTTGACGTTGATTACTCAATTTTAAATCGCAAAAGTTTTTTAATTTCTTTTTTTACCGTTACAGCCCCCAGTTTGTCGCTGATAAACTTTGGTGGAACGGAAAGTTGACTTTCCAATTTTCCGGACGACAAAAAAGTTCCCACACAGCTCACCGGGAATATGTATATGCCTATAGACTTATATCGATGTATGAATATATCTACAGTGCCGGTGTAATTGAAATTGGTGTTGCTATTGCGTGCACGATGTTGAATTTTCTGCCACAAGGTTCCAAAGAAACAGTCAACCAAATTGAGATCAACAAATGTGTTCAAAGATAACGACATATCCACAAAGTGACGCTTCTCTTTATCATATTTATGATCTTATCTTATTAGGGGTGACTTGATGGAGATTATTCATAGGACGGAATGAGACAGAGAAAGGAATAAGTTGGAGAGGAAAAATGATGAAATAGTCAAGAACCTACCCCACATACATATCACGTAATGGGGGTATTCTCATCATCATAAAGATATTACAATTAAAGGCACACTATGCGTGCATTAGACCTCGCTTGTGTACCGCAACACAATCACATCGTTGACTATCATAGCTCACGATAAAATTTCTCATACCGTTTGATGCCGAACATCAAATGTAATTGATCACAGTTATTCCTTTTGCAAAATCCACACAATCATTTCTGACAATAGAGAGAAATCGAAAGTTTCGCAATGACTTCTTCTTCATTCTCCACTAATTCTATCAATGAACAGATGTGATACTGTATTGATAGAAAAGGGGAAGGGAGGATGAAAGAAAAATCATCCTCATCAGTTGAATAAAAACGATACTGCTGATATAAAAGTGTCAATAAACTGAGGTAAATGTTTTCTCAGACGATATAAAGTACGTGTTTATACTGTTATTGTGTGTGTATATATGTGAGAATAAGGAGAAAAGAGCAATAGGAAGCGGGAGGTAGCAAGACCAGCGGGATATACTCTCTCTGACGCGGGTGGATCACCGACCGGGAAGGAGCCAGCGCGGCGCCCCAGTCCCTGAGACTTTGACCCACATCATATCGCTCGTTTTTGCTTCACCACTATCCACGTTCCTTCGCAGCCCTCTCCCGAGACTATTATCTTAATCCTATACATCCGCTTTAAGACGTTCACCCACAGTAGGGTGAAGAAGAAGAAGAACAAGAAGAAAAAGAACGAAAGTGTATATAAACATGAGTTCCGCACGCGCCTTTCTTCTTTCCCAAAAGCTCTCAAATCCTCTACTCTTCATTGTGAATTTGGCTCTTTTGCAATCTCAATAACTTCATGGAAATTTCATATTTTTCGTGGCATTTTTCTTCTCCAAAGATACTTCAAACTCTGGTTACATAACGAGCACAAAAGTGAAATATATTACGCAATAGTTCTCAGTTAATAAGCTATAATGGATAGCTGAATAATTTGTCAGTAGGGAAAAAGAGAATAAAAATTTTCATCGGGTCCTAAAATTCAATTATTATGTTTTTCCAGAATGAATCTTCATTTCGGTTAGGAGAATCACCACGGCAGCCGTCAAGTTCGTTTACAGCAATGTCCCATTGTGGAATCATCCCTTGGAACATTATAAAATATATGAGAGGCCGTATGTCAATAGGAAGCACGCTAAGTAGGTGGGTTGACGGGTGGTCCCGCGAATATAGACTAATAAATTTGACATTTGAAATTACTTACAAATATGAGTATACACAATATACATGAGTGTGTGTTTATATAAAACACGAATAGGTTATATATGTATAAATAATTAGTTGAAGTTACGCAAGATACTCGCAGCGGGTTTGTGAGCACATCGACAAAGTTGTAGATTTTTACTGAGAAAACATGCGCGTGTAATATATATTTATACACATACAGATGTGTATGTGCTGGATGAGTTTTGCGTGTGGCTTTGGATATCGATGATTGGTCGCGCGTAAGCCGCATAAATTAAATTAACATATAAGCCTCGGCGTCTTCGAGACAACAAAGTAGAAGCCGCTTGCATCAGCGTGAGAACTATCTATGGAAGACTCCACCTCTCATTCACTCACTTAATTCTCAAAAGACTTATTAAATTCATATGTATATCTTGTGCTTTTCTCCATTTTTTGTTTCATTTTTTTTCTTCTACTTCATTAATTTATCATCGCTGGCGAACACGTTGGCGATATGTACACGAGTATATAAATAATCTTAACATCTATTTACGAATCATCGCCCTCGCATACGTTTTCGCTCACATTTATACGCGTTGAGGAAAAGAGGAATGTTTTTTCATCTGATAGTGATAGGTATGTGTGTGTATATCACTATGTAAAAAAGGAATTTCTGGGCGTCGACTTCCGGGCAATAGGAGGCGCCACCTGAGGTACAACCATGTGTGCGTGTTGTATGTTCACGGTCACATATAAACTAAACAACGTTTCAGAAATATATCCGCGCGCCATACCTGGGCGATGACAAATCCAGAACTCGGTTTTTTATGCCTGTCACACGTGAAACTGGATTTGAATATGTTATATATCACACAAGAGAATGAGCGCGGTGTATACGCGATTGGAAGGGAGAAAGTGACAAAAAGGATTAGGCGTATCAAAAAGCTGATCATTGAAATTTACACTTGGCTGCGCAATTATTATTATCATTATTGTTCCTCCACTGCACTAGCGTTCCCTCTTCATTCTGCTTCGCCTGCATGACACTGTACCCCAGCGCTCGTAAATGTTACATCCTCGAGAGTTACGATCGCGGTCACGACAAATTCCAGCCGCGAATTAATCTCATGGCGCTTGTGTGTGGCTCAAGTGGGAGCAATCGTCAACGGATTAATCGACGTGCGTCCCTCTGTCTCATTTGCTCACACAAACTCGCCGAGCTGAGATATATCGCACTTTACCAGGCGCGTGACCATCATAGCGCGGCTTCTCTATACCAAACTAATCTCACACACTGACCGACATTTTTGCGGTCAACATGGAATGTCTGGTTAAAAGGAGGTGGGAAAACATAAAGATAGATATACTGACTCTTTGACGAAATTATACACGCCGGCGAACATATAAGAACGTTGACTATCATCGCATGTGATTAGAGATGTTTGTTTCACTTCTATCTGAAACCAGACAGGCGAATAATTTATTTCTTCATGAGTGAAATGACACCAAATCATTGCCGGAGACAAACAAAATTTGAATACGTAAATTTTTCGAGCATACGAGATGAATTTTATATAGCCCCAATTGATTTATTCATTCATTTATGTATTGACCTTGATGAAGTCTCGTGTTGAGAATAACGATATAATATTTTGACCGTATAATGTATTGTTTTAGAGCGGAAGTCGCTCGTCGTATTGAGTTACGCTTCGTGACACTATTTCTGAGTATAAGAGGGAACAAACCGCAGGTGCCACAAAGTATCAATTCAAGCGTATACACGCCCATCTTCGTCGCAGCTTCTTCATCTACCTCATTCTCTTTGTTTATGCGTGAATATATATGCACAGTACAACTTCATGTATACCAATATAT